>ARYC01019446.1:0-13559 GCA_000711775.1 Oxytricha trifallax | reverse complement strand
ATAAAGTATTGAAAATACACATCCTCTTCAGCATGTATAAACTTAATATTAATTTATTATGCTTTAAGCATTTAATCATAAATATAAGTTATTGCTGTTAAATGCCAGAGTAAAATCAATTACTCTCTTGATACGATACACACCTTTGTAAGTAATACCATTTCGTTTATAAATGCTAGAAATAGATTATGCAGATATCTTCAACTCTGAGAACTGGCAATGAAACAAAGTAGGTCGTTGGTCTAGAAAGAAGTAATACCAATACTTCAAAGTTTTTTCATTGATAATTTAGTGAATTATGCTTTTATAAGAATTTTGACTTCCTTTAAGGCTTAGAAATCATATAATATTGCTTTAATTATAAAGTTATTTGATATTGGGAAGGAACAGTTGACGGACTTCGTTTTAATAGACGGACAATAGACTTATAATTCAATACGAGCTAGACAAAGTCACTATAAATGTCCAATCTAAAGCGCAGGAAGAAACTAAATTTATATACTCTACACCAAAAATATACCTCAAAAGCTTGTAATTTTTGTATCGCATTTAATAATTAACAAAAACACCTTAATAATTTCCTAAAAGTCAAAGCACTTATAAACATTCCTAAGGAAATTATGAGTTTTTATTATGAAGAATAAGTTAACTGAGAAATAAAAATGGCAACACGATCCTGTATCTTTTATTGTTTTACTTTCAATCCTAATCTATTAATTTCGCCACAATGTTAATAACTATGTAGGATTAAAAATTGTATGAAAAAAGACTTTAAAGATTTAAGAAATTTCGTTCTATACTTTCCATAACATTTTCAAATCTCATCTTGAGATAATTGAGCAGCATCTCGTCGGCAAAAAGGAAATGCAAAGAATAAATATTGTAGACAATTTCAACTTGATTAATATCTAGCAATGCATTTAATGCGAAACTTAGTTAAAGAATTTAAATAACTCGTCGAAAGTATGAGCCTTCATAAAGATACACTATTCTTGATATGCTAAGATGAGATTTAAGAAATTGAACAAAAGTCATATCAAATTTTACCAGATTTGCTACTTATAATTGCGTTTGTAACAGACGATTAGAATATCATTAAAAAGTTTGTTTTCTCGACGAGGAAAGAATATTAAGCATTTGATCTGCTTTGTCTTATTATAAAACTTTTTATTTTGACAATTCTAGCATAAGGTATCATAACAAGTTATAAACTTCATGTTGCGATTGAAATTAGTGTGAAATTTGAGCTAATAGATTGTGACAAAAATATCACCAAATGACCTCTAATTTATTGAGTTAAAGTGAAACTTTAAGAAAAATAATGGAGAAATAGGCAATTTTCAATTTCAAATCAGCACTTCTGTAAAATGCTTTGAAACTCTTTCAAAGTCTTAATTACATGTTTTGATAAATATAGTGTATAATATGAGTGGCTACGTTGTCTAACTTTGAATTTCAAGGTAATATCTAAAAAAGCATTATTTTGAAAGAAGTGATACAATATTGAATTGCAAAAGTTCCTAGGAATTCTTTAAATATATTTTTATCTATGAATCATGTTTAAAGTTAACAAGGCTGGAGTCATCGCTGATGTGCTTAAAGTAAATAATACCATCAATTTTAATTCTATGAATTCCCAGAAATCGTCTAAGAAAAGAGCTTTTCAAAGATGACATGGCCCGGTACAGTATATGATTTTCCAAAAAGCAATCAAATTTTTATATCTTTTAACCAAGCAATCAAGTATCAATGTGAAAAGAACCTATTGCTGATGTGTTTACTTTAGATTATCGTATTTTAAATATATCCTGAAGACTCTTGCTTGCAAAGAAGAGACCAATCTTTATTAAATTTGAGGTATTCACAAAAAATATCTTGGATAAGAGCAGTTGCATACTCCCTTTTATAAAGATAAGTACTTGAGTTATTTCAAAGCTCCAAAAGCCTGACTGATACTTTATATCTATGGCAAAAATGGAAATGTGGCTAATCTATAAAATGCTGAGCTTTTTGAGTTTGCTTCAACAATTATTTTTAAATGTCAGAATATCAGTGCTAATTTAAGTACAAATTGCAAAGCTCTTTTGCGAGAAATGTTTTAGACATTTCATTATTCTTGTGATCTTGAAAATATCAAAGACAAAAAAGTAAAGTCATTCTCTCGGTATAATGAAATATATCTCTTTACAATTTTTCTTAGTCTATTGAAAAAACGATTGTGATTAATTTGCTTTTTCGATTTATGTATAATCTTAAGATGAGCTGTTTTAATACAATCAAATAGAGACAACAAAGACAAGCAGATATAAATTGTTTCAATTATCTCAACTTACATTTTCCTTAAATGTGTATCATACTCGCGTAATATATCTTCGATCCTTCTCCTTATTCGAATATGAGCTCAGTATACCTAACAAAGCAAATCACTAAGATCTTTTAGTATTTAATAGAAGTATCGTCTGCATTCAATTAAACCGTTTGAATTGCAAAAGAATTTTTAATTGAACTTTCGTGCCTACTCCTTTAACTATTGGAATAAAGTAGAATTATTGAGGTTCTCTCAATAACTGAGTTAAAAAGTTTAATTGCTTGTCATGTCGTGTCGAATAAATGAAAAAGAGAAAAAAGATTCAAGAAAAAAGGATTTTAAGCATTCGTCGCCTCAAATTTCATTAAAACAATATAAGTTTAAATCTCAACTTTCAAAGGAATGACGTGGTTCTCGTCGGCAGATATGAAAATGCAATTATAAAACTTTGTTGAACACTTAATTTTGATTGAGTCCTGAAAATTGAATTTAGCCAAAACATGTTCAAAGCTTCAAAATATTAAGTCAAAGTCGAACCTTAAACAAAAGTCATATCAAATTTTACAAGATTTGCTACTTATAAATGCGTTTGTAACAGACGATTAGAATATCATTAAGAAGTTTGTTTTCTTTTACGAGGAAAGAATATTAAGCATTTGATCTGCTTTGTCTTATTATAAAACTTTTTATTTTGACAATTCTAGCATAAGGTATCATAACAAGTTATAAACTTCATGTTGCGATTGAAATTAGTGTGAAATTTGAGCTAATAGATTGTGACAAAAATATCACCAAATGACCTCTAATTTATTGAGTTAAAGTGAAACTTTAAGAAAAATAATGGAGAAATAGGCAATTTGCAATTTCAAATCAGCACTTCTGTAAAATGCTTTGAAACTCTTTCAAAGTCTTAATTACATGTTTTGATAAATATAGTGTATAATATGAGTGGCTACGTTGTCTAACTTTGAATTTCAAGGTAATATCTAAATAAGCATTTTTTGAAAGAAGTGATATAATGTTGAATTGCAAAAGTTCCTAGGAATTCTTTAAATATATTTTTATCTATGAATCATGTTTAAAGTTAACTAGGCTGGAGTCATCGCTGATGTGCTTAAAGTAAATAATACCATCAATTTTAATTCTATGAATTCCCAGAAATCGTCTAAGAAAAGAGCTTTTCAAAGATGACATGGCCCGGTACAGTATATGATTTTCCAAAAAGCAATCAAATTTTTATATCTTTTAACCAAGCAATCAAGTATCAATGTGAAAAGAACCTATTGCTGATGTGTTTACTTTAGATTATCGTATTTTAAATATATCCTGAAGACTCTTGCTTGCAAAGAAGAGACCAATCTTTATTAAATTTGAGGTATTCACAAAAAATATCTTGGATAAGAGCAGTTGCATACTCCCTTTTATAAAGATAAGTACTTGAGTTATTTCAAAGCTCCAAAAGCCTGACTGATACTTTATATCTATGGCAAAAATGGAAATGTGGCTAATCTATAAAATGCTGAGCTTTTTGAGTTTGCTTCAACAATTATTTTTAAATGTCAGAATATCAGTGCTAATTTAAGTACAAATTGCAAAGCTCTTTTGCGAGAAGTTTAGACATGCAATTCTGGATCTTGAAAATATCAAACAAAAAAGTAAGCATCTCTCGTGTAGAAATATCTCTTACAATTTTGTTCCTTATCATTAAAAAAACAATTGATTAATTTTGCTTTCGATTTTTATGAATGCTTAATAGAGCTGTTTAATACACAAATAGAGAAAACAAAGACATGCAGATATAAATCGTTTCTATTATCTCAACTTATATTTGCCTTAAATGTATATTACACTCATGTAATATATCTTCGACCCTTCTCCTCCTTATTCCAATACGTGCTCAGTATACCTAATAAAGCAAATTACTAAGTTTTTTAGTATTTAATAGAAGTATCGTCTGCATTCAATTAAACCGTTTGAATTGCAAAAAAAATTTTAATTGAACTTTCGTGCCTACTCCTTTAACTATTGGAATAAAGTAGAGGTATTGAGGTTCTCTCAATAACTGAGTTAATAAGTTTAATTGCTTGTCATGTCGTGTCGAATAAATGAAAAAGAGATAAAAGATTCAAGAAAAAAGGATTTTAAGCATTCGTCGCCTCAAATTTCATTAAAACAATATAAGTTTAAATCTCAACTTTCAAAGGAATGACGTGGTTCTCGTCGGCAGATATGAAAATGCAATTATAAAACTTTGTTTAGAACTTAATTTTGATTGAGTCCTGAAAATTGAATTTAGCCGAAACATTTTCAAAGCTTCAAAATATTAAGTCAAAGTCGAGCCTTAAACAAAAGTCATATCAAATTTTACAAGATTTGCTACTTATAATTGCGTTTGTAACAGACTATTAGAATATCATTAAGAAGTTTGTTTTCTTTACGAGGAAAGAATATTAAGCATTTGATCTGCTTTGTCTTATTATAAAACTTTTTATTTTGTCAATTCAGCATAAGGTATCATAATAAGTTATAAACTTCATGTTGCGATTGAAATTAGTGTGAAATTTGAGCTAATCGATTGTGACAAAAATATCACCAAATGACCTCTATTTTATTGAGTTAAAGTGAAACTTTAAGATAAATAATGTAGATATAGGCAATTTGCAATTTCAAATCAGCACTTCTGTAAAATGCTTTGAAACTTTTTCAAAGTCTTAATTACATGTTTTGATAAATATAGTGTATAATATGAGTGGCTACGTTGTCTAACTTTGAATTTCATGGTAATATCTAAATAAGCATTTTTTGAAAGAAGTGATATAATGTTGAATTGCAAAAGTTCCTAGGAATTCTTTAAATATATTTTTATCTATGAATCATGTTTAAAGTTTACTAGGCTGGAGTCATCGCTGATGTGCTTAAAGTAAATGTTACCATCAATTTTAATTCTATGAATTCCCAGAAATCGTCTAAGAAATGAGCTTTTCAAAGATGACATGGCCCGGTACGTATATAGATTTTCCAAAAAGCAATCAAATTTTTATATCTTTTAACCAAGCAATCAAGTATCAATGTGAAAAGAACCTTTTGCTGATGTGTTTACTTTAGATTATCGTATTTTAAATATATCCTGAAGACTCTTGCTTGCAAATAAGAAACCAAACTTTATTAAATTTGAGGTATTCACAAGAAATATCTTGGATAAGAGCAGTTGCATACTCCCTTTTATAAAGATAAGTACTTGAGTTATTTCAAAGCTCCAAAAGCCTGACCTATACTTTATATCTATGGCAAAAATGGAAATGTGGCTAATCTATAAAATGCTGAGCTTTTTGAGTTTGCTTCAACAATTATTTATAAATGTCAGAATATCAGTGCTAATTTATGTACAAATTGCAAGCTCTTTTGCGAGAAGTTTAGACATGCAATTCTGGATCTTGAAAATATCAAACAAAAAAGTAAGCATCTCTCGTGTAGAAATATCTCTTACAATTTTGTTCCTTATCATTGAAAAAACAATTGATTAATTTTGCTTTCGATTTTTATGAATGCTTAATAGAGCTGTTTAATACACAAATAGAGAAAACAAAGACATGCAGATATAAATCGTTTCTATTATCTCAACTTATATTTGCCTTAAATGTATATTACACTCATGTAATATATCTTCGACCCTTCTCCTTATTCCAATACGTGCTCAGTATACCTAATAAAGCAAATTACTAAGTTTTTTAGTTTTTAATAGAAGTATCGTCTGCATTCAATTAAACCGTTTGAATTGCAAAAGAATTTTTAATTGAACTTTCGTGCCTACTCCTTTAACTATTGGAATAAAGTAGAATTATTGAGGTTCTCTCAATAACTGAGTTAAAAAGTTTAATTGCTTGTCATGTCGTGTCGAATAAATGAAAAAGAGATAAAAGATTCAAGAAAAAAGGATTTTAAGCATTCGTCGCCTCAAATTTCATTAAAACAATATAAGTTTAATTCTCAACTTTTAAAGGAATGACGTGGTTCTCGTCGGCAGATATGAAAATGCAATTATAAAACTTTGTTGAGAACTTAATTTTGATTGAGTCCTGAAAATTGAATTTTGCCGAAACATGTTCAATGCTTCAAAATATTTGTTCAAAGTTGAACCTTAAACAAAAGTTATATCAAATTTTACAAGATTTGCTACTTATAAATGCGTTTGTAACAGACGATTAGAATATCATTAAGAAGTTTGTTTTCTTTACGAGGAAAGAATATTAAGCATTTGATCTGCTTTGTCTTATTATAAAACTTTTTATTTTGACAATTCCAGCATAAGGTATCATAACAAGTTATAAACTTCATGTTGCGATTGAAATAAGTGTGAAATTTGAGCTAATCGATTGTGACAAAAATATCACCAAATGACCTCTAATTTATTGAGTTAAAGTGAAACTTTAAGAAAAATAATGGAGAAATAGGCAATTTGCAATTTCAAATCAGCACTTCTGTAAAATGCTTTGAAACTCTTTCAAAGTCTTAATTACATGTTTTGATAAATATAGTGTATAATATGAGTGGCTACGTTGTCTAACTTTGAATTTCAAGGTAATATCTAAATAAGCATTTTTTGAAAGAAGTGATATAATGTTGAATTGCAAAAGTTCCTAGGAATTCTTTAAATATATTTTTATCTATGAATCATGTTTAAAGTTAACTAGGCTGGAGTCATCGCTGATGTGCTTAAAGTAAATGTTACCATCAATTTTAATTCTATGAATTCCCAGAAATCGTCTAAGAAATGAGCTTTTCAAAGATGACATGGCCCGGTACGTATATGATTTTCCAAAAAGCAATCAAATTTTTATATCTTTAACCAAGCAATCAAGTATCAATGTGAAAGGAACCTTTTGCTGATGTGTTTACTTTAGATTATCGTTTTTTAAATATATCCTGAAGACTCTTGCTTGCAAATAAGTGACCAAACTTTTTTAAATTTGAGGTATTCACAGGAAATATCTTTGATAAGAGCAGTTGCATACTCCCTTTTATAAAGATATTTACTTGAGTTATTTCAAAGCTCCAAAAGCCTGACTTATACTTTATATCTATGGCAAAAATGGAAATGTGGCTAATCTATAAAATGCTGAGCTTTTTGAGTTTGCTTCAACAATTATTTTTAAATGTCAGAATATCAGTGCTAATTTATGTACAAATTGCAAAGCTCTTTTGCGAGCAGTTTAGAGATACAATTCTGGATCCTGAAAATATCAAACAAAAAAGTAAGCATCTCTCGTGTAGAAATATCTCTTACAATTTTGTTCCTTATCATTAAAAAAACAATTGATTAATTTTGCTTTCGATTTTTATGAATGCTTAATAGAGCTGTTTAATACACAAATAGAGAAAACAAAGACATGCAGATATAAATCGTTTCTATTATCTCAACTTATATTTGCCTTAAATGTATATTACACTCATGTAATATATCTTCGACCCTTCTCCTCCTTATTCCAATACGTGCTCAGTATACCTAATAAAGCAAATTACTAAGTTTTTTAGTATTTAATAGAAGTATCGTCTGCATTCAATTAAACCGTTTGAATTGCAAAAAAAATTTTAATTGAACTTTCGTGCCTACTCCTTTAACTATTGGAATAAAGTAGAGGTATTGAGGTTCTCTCAATAACTGAGTTAATAAGTTTAATTGCTTGTCATGTCGTGTCGAATAAATGAAAAAGAGATAAAAGATTCAAGAAAAAAGGATTTTAAGCATTCGTCGCCTCAAATTTCATTGAAACAATATAAGTTTAAATCTCAACTTTCAAAGGAATGACGTGGTTCTCGTCGGCTGATATGAAAATCAATTATAAAACTTTGTTGAGAACTTAATTTTGATTGAGTCCTGAAAATTGAATTTTGCCGAAACATGTTCAAAGCTTCAAAATATTAAGTCAAGTCGAACCTTAAACAAAAGTCATATCAAATTTTACAAGATTTGCTACTTATAAATGCGTTTGTAATAGACCATTAGAATATCATTAAGAAGTTTGTTTTCTTTTACGAGGAAAGAATATTAAGCATTTGATCTGCTTTGTCTTATTATAAAACTTTTTATTTTGACAATTCTAGCATAAGGTATCATAACAAGTTATAAACTTCATGTTGCGATTGAAATTAGTGTGAAATTTGAGCTAATCGATTGTGACAAAAATATCACCAAATGACCTCTAATTTATTGAGTTAAAGTGAAACTTAAGAAAAATAATGGAGAAATAGGCAATTTGCAATTTCAAATCAGCACTTCTGTAAAATGCTTTGAAACTCTTTCAAAGTCTTAATTACATGTTTTGATAAATATAGTGTATAATATGAGTGGCTACGTTGTCTAACTTTGAATTTCATGGTAATATCTAAATAAGCATTTTTTTGAAAGAAGTGATATAATGTTGAATTGCAAAAGTTCCTAGGAATTCTTTAAATATATTTTTATCTATGAATCATGTTTAAAGTTAACTAGGCTGAGTCATCGCTGATGTGCTTAAAGTAAATAATACCATCAATTTTAATTCTATGAATTCCCAGAAATCGTCTAAGAAAAGAGCTTTTCAAAGATGACATGGCCCGGTACAGTATATGATTTTCCAAAAAGCAATCAAATTTTTATATCTTTTAACCAAGCAATCAAGTATCAATGTGAAAAGAACCTATTGCTGATGTGTTTACTTTAGATTATCGTATTTTAAATATATCCTGAAGACTCTTGCTTGCAAAGAAGAGACCAATCTTTATTAAATTTGAGGTATTCACAAAAAATATCTTGGATAAGAGCAGTTGCATACTCCCTTTTATAAAGATAAGTACTTGAGTTATTTCAAAGCTCCAAAAGCCTGACTGATACTTTATATCTATGGCAAAAATGGAAATGTGGCTAATCTATAAAATGCTGAGCTTTTTGAGTTTGCTTCAACAATTATTTTTAAATGTCAGAATATCAGTGCTAATTTAAGTACAAATTGCAAAGCTCTTTTGCGAGAAGTTTAGACATACAATTCTGGATCTTGAAAATATCAAACAAAAAAGTAAGCATCTCTCGTGTAGAAATATCTCTTACAATTTTGTTCCTTATCATTGAAAAAACAATTGATTAATTTTGCTTTCGATTTTTATGAATGCTTAATAGTGCTGTTTAATACACAAATTGAGAAAATAAAGACATGCAGATATAAATCGTTTCTGTTTTCTCAACTTATATTTTCCTTAAATGTATATTACACTCATGTAATCTATCTTCGACCCTTCTCCTTATTCCATATGTGCTCAGTTACCTCAACCCTCACACAAAGCCAACATCCACAAGTCTTTTCAGTATCTAACCCTAGAAGTATCGCTCTGCTTCAATTAAACCGTCCCCCCTTCGAAGTTGCAATATAAATCAATCTTAATTGCACACTTTCTGCGCCCACTCCTCTCTAACTATTGGAATAACAGTATAGTACCGGTCATTGACGTTCTCCTCACATACTGACGTTAATCAAGTTTAATTGCTTGTCACCAGTCGTGTCGCAGATACACACTCCAGAAAAAGCAGACTAACACGAGTCTCACGAAAACTAAGCGATACTTAACATCGTCGCCTCAAATTTCATTAAAACAATATAAGTTTAAATCTCAACTTTCAAAGAAATGACATGGTTCTCGTCGGCAGATATGAAAATGCAATTATAAAACTTTGTTGAGAACTTAATTTTGATTGAGTACTGAAAATTGAATTTAGCCGAAACATGTTCAAAGCTTCAAAATATTAAGTCAAAGTCGAACCTTAAACAAAAGTCATATTCAAATTTTACAAGATTTGCTACTTATAAATGCGTTTGTAACAGACGATTAGAATATCATTAAGAAGTTTGTTTTCTCGACGAGGAAAGAATATTAAGCATTTGATCTGCTTTGTCTTATATAAAACTTTTTATTTTGACAATTCTAGCATAAGGTATCATAACAAGTTATAAACTTCATGTTGCGATTGAAATTAGTGTGAAATTTGAGCTAATAGATTGTGACAAAAATATCACCAAATGACCTCTAATTTATTGAGTTAAAGTGAAACTAAGAAAAATAATGGAGAAATAGGCAATTTGCAATTTCAAATCAGCACTTCTGTAAAATGCTTTGAAACTCTTTCAAAGTCTTAATTACATGTTTTGATAAATATAGTGTATAATATGAGTGGCTACGTTGTCTAACTTTGAATTTCATGGTAATATCTAAATAAGCATTTTTTTGAAAGAAGTGATATAATGTTGAATTGCAAAAGTTCCTAGGAATTCTTTAAATATATTTTTATCTATGAATCAAGTTTAAAGTTAACTAGCCTGGAGTCATCGCCTGATGTGCTTAAAGTAAATGTTACCATCAATTTTAATTCTATGAATTCCCAGAAATCGTCTAAGAAATGAGCTTTTCAAAGATGACATGGCCCGGTACGTATATAGATTTTCCAAAAAGCAATCAAATTTTTATATCTTTTAACCAAGCAATCAAGTATCAATGTGAAAAGAACCTTTTGCTGATGTGTTTACTTTAGATTATCGTATTTTAAATATATCCTGAAGACTCTTGCTTGCAAAGAAGAGACCAATCTTTATTAAATTTGAGGTATTCACAAAAAATATCTTGGATAAGAGCAGTTGCATACTCCCTTTTATAAAGATAAGTACTTGAGTTATTTCAAAGCTCCAAAAGCCTGACTGATACTTTATATCTATGGCAAAAATGGAAATGTGGCTAATCTATAAAATGCTGAGCTTTTTGAGTTTGCTTCAACAATTATTTTTAAATGTCAGAATATCAGTGCTAATTTATGTACAAATTACAAAGCTCTTTTGCGAGAAGTTTAGACATACAATTCTGGATCTTGAAAATATCAAACAAAAAAAGTAAGCATCTCTCGTGTAGAAATATCTCTTACAATTTTGTTCCTTATCATTAAAAAACAATTGAATAATATTGCTTTCGATTTTTATGAATGCCTAAGAGTGCTGTTTAATACACAAATTGAGAAAATAAAGACATGCAGATATAAATCGTTTCTGTTTTCTCAACTTATATTTTCCTTAAATGTATATTACACTCATGTAATATATCTTCGACCCTTCTCCTTATTCCAATATGTGCTCAGTATACCTAAAAAAGCAAATCACTAAGTTTTTTAGTATTTAATAGAAGTATCGTCTGCATTCAATTAAACCGTTTGAATTGCAAATGAATTTTTATTTGAACTTTCGTGCCTACTCCTTTAACTATTGGAATAAAGTAGAGGTATTGAGGTTCTCTCAATAACTGAGTTAAAAAGTTTAATTGCTTGTCATGTCGTGTCGAATAAATGAAAAAGAGATAAAAGATTAAAGAAAAAAGGATTTTAAGCATTCGTCGCCTCAAATTTCATTAAAACAATATAAGTTTAATTCTCAACTTTTAAAGGAATGACGTGGTTCTCGTCGGCAGATATGAAAATGCAATTATAAAACTTTGTTGAGAACTTAATTTTGATTAAGTCCTGAAAATTGAATTTAGCCGAAACATGTTCAATGCTTCAAAATATTAAGTCAAAGTCGAACCTTAAACAAAAGTCATATCAAATTTTACAAGATTTGCTACTTATAAATGCGTTTGTAACAGACGATTAGAATATCATTAAGAAGTTTGTTTTCTCGACGAGGAAAGAATATAAGCATTTGATCTGCTTTGTCTTATTATAAAACTTTTTATTTTGACAATTCCAGCATAAGGTATCATAACAAGTTATAAACTTCATGTTGCGATTGAAATAAGTGTGAAATTTGAGCTAATCGATTGTGACAAAAATATCACCAAATGACCTCTAATTTATTGAGTTAAAGGGAAACTTTAAGATAAATAATATAGAAATAGGCAATTTGCAATTTCAAATCAGCACTTCTGTAAAATGCTTTGAAACTTTTTCAAAGTCTTAATTACATGTTTTGATAAATATAGTGTATAATATGAGTGGCTACGTTGTCTATCTTTGAATTTCAAGGTAATATCTAAATAAGCATTTTTTTGAAAGAAGTGATATAATGTTGAATTGCAAAAGTTCCTAGGAATTCTTTAAATATATTTTTATCTATGAATCATGTTTAAAGTTAACTAGGCTGGAGTCATTCGCTGATGTGCTTAAAGTAAATGTTACCATCAATTTTAATTCTATGAATTCCCAGAAATCGTCTAAGAAATGAGCTTTTCAAAGATGACATGGCCCGGTACGTATATAGATTTTCCAAAAAGCAATCAAATTTTTATATCTTTTAACCAAGCAATCAAGTATCAATGTGAAAAGAACCTTTTGCTGATGTGTTTACTTTAGATTATCGTATTTTAAATATATCCTGAAGACTCTTGCTTGCAAAGAAGAGACCAATCTTTATTAAATTTGAGGTATTCACAAAAAATATCTTGGATAAGAGCAGTTGCATACTCCCTTTTATAAAGATAAGTACTTGAGTTATTTCAAAGCTCCAAAAGCCTGACTGATACTTTATATCTATGGCAAAAATGGAAATGTGGCTAATCTATAAAATGCTGAGCTTTTTGAGTTTGCTTCAACAATTATTTTTAAATGTCAGAATATCAGTGCTAATTTAAGTACAAATTGCAAAGCTCTTTTGCGAGAAGTTTAGACATACAATTCTGGATCTTGAAAATATCAAACAAAAAAAGTAAGCATCTCTCGTGTAGAAATATCTCTTACAATTTTGTTCCTTATCATTGAAAAAACAATTGATTAATTTTGCTTTCGATTTTTATGAATGCTTAATAGAGCTGTTTAATACACAAATAGAGAAAACAAAGACATGCAGATATAAATCGTTTCTATTATCTCAACTTATATTTGCCTTAAATGTATATTACACTCATGTAATATATCTTCGACCCTTCTCCTTATTCCAATACGTGCTCAGTATACCTAACAAAGCAAATCACTAAGTTTTTTAGTATTTAATAGAAGTATCGTCTGCATTCAATTAAACCGTTTGAATTGCAAATGAATTTTTATTTGAACTTTCGTGCCTACTCCTTTAACTATTGGAATAAAGTAGAGGTATTGAGGTTCTCTCAATAACTGAGTTAAAAAGTTTAATTGCTTGTCAAGTCGTGTCGATTAAATGAAAAAGAGATAAACGATTCAAGAAAAAAGGATTTTAAGCATTCGTCGCCTCAAATTTCATTAAAACAATATAAGTTTAAATCTCAACTTTCA
>ARYC01019445.1:0-42145 GCA_000711775.1 Oxytricha trifallax | reverse complement strand
AAGCATCTCTCGTGTAGAAATATCTCTTACAATTTTGTTCCTTATCATTAAAAAAACAATTGATTAATTTTGCTTTCGATTTTTATGAATGCTTAATAGAGCTGTTTAATACACAAATAGAGAAAACAAAGACATGCAGATATAAATCGTTTCTATTATCTCAAACTTATATTTGCCTTAAATGTATATTACACTCATGTAATATATCTTCGACCCTTCTCCTCCTTATTCCAATACGTGCTCAGTATACCTAATAAAGCAAATTACTAAGTTTTTTAGTATTTAATAGAAGTATCGTCTGCATTCAATTAAACCGTTTGAATTGCAAAAAAAATTTTAATTGAACTTTCGTGCCTACTCCTTTAACTATTGGAATAAAGTAGAGGTATTGAGGTTCTCTCAATAACTGAGTTAATAAGTTTAATTGCTTGTCATGTCGTGTCGAATAAATGAAAAAGAGATAAAAGATTCAAGAAAAAAGGATTTTAAGCATTCGTCGCCTCAAATTTCATTGAAACAATATAAGTGTAAATCTCAACTTTCAAAGGAATGACGTGGTTCTCGTCGGCAGATATGAAAATGCAATTATAAAACTTTGTTGAGAACTTAATTTTGATTGAGTCCTGAAAATTGAATTTAGCCGAAACATGTTCAAAGCTTCAAAATATTAAGTCAAAGTCGAACCTTAAACAAAAATCATATCAAATTTTACAAGATTTGCTACTAATAAATGCGTTTGTAACAGACGATTAGAATATCATTAAGAAGTTTGTTTTCTCGACGAGGAAAGAATATTAAGCATTTTGATCTGCTTTGTCTTATTATAAAACTTTTTATTTTGACAATTCTAGCATAAGGTATCATAACAAGTTATAAACTTCATGTTGCGATTGAAATTAGTGTGAAATTTGAGCTAATAGATTGTGACAAAAATATCACCAAATGACCTCTAATTTATTGAGTTAAAGTGAAACTTAAGAAAAATAATGGAGAAATAGGCAATTTGCAATTTCAAATCAGCACTTCTGTAAAATGCTTTGAAACTCTTTCAAAGTCTTAATTACATGTTTTGATAAATATAGTGTATAATATGAGTGGCTACGTTGTCTAACTTTGAATTTCATGGTAATATCTAAATAAGCATTTTTTTGAAAGAAGTGATATAATGTTGAATTGCAAAAGTTCCTAGGAATTCTTTAAATATATTTTTATCTATGAATCATGTTTAAAGTTAACTAGAGGTTGGAGCTATCGCTGATGTGCTTAAAGTAAATGTTACCATCAATTTTAATTCTATGAATTCCCAGAAATCGTCTAAGAAATGAGCTTTTCAAAGATGACATGGCCCGGTACGTATATAGATTTTCCAAAAAGCAATCAAATTTTTATATCTTTTAACCAAGCAATCAAGTATCAATGTGAAAAGAACCTTTTGCTGATGTGTTTACTTTAGATTATCGTATTTTAAATATATCCTGAAGACTCTTGCTTGCAAAGAAGAGACCAATCTTTATTAAATTTGAGGTATTCACAAAAAATATCTTGGATAAGAGCAGTTGCATACTCCCTTTTATAAAGATAAGTACTTGAGTTATTTCAAAGCTCCAAAAGCCTGACTGATACTTTATATCTATGGCAAAAATGGAAATGTGGCTAATCTATAAAATGCTGAGCTTTTTGAGTTTGCTTCAACAATTATTTTTAAATGTCAGAATATCAGTGCTAATTTAAGTACAAATTGCAAAGCTCTTTTGCGAGAAGTTTAGACATGCAATTCTGGATCTTGAAAATATCAAACAAAAAAGTAAGCATCTCTCGTGTAGAAATATCTCTTTACAATTTTGTTCCTTATCATTAAAAAAACAATTGATTAATTTTGCTTTCGATTTTTATGAATGCTTAATAGAGCTGTTTAATACACAAATAGAGAAAACAAAGACATGCAGATATAAATCGTTTCTATTATCTCAACTTATATTTGCCTTAAATGTATATTACACTCATGTAATATATCTTCGACCCTTCTCCTCCTTATTCCAATACGTGCTCAGTATACCTAATAAAGCAAATTACTAAGTTTTTTAGTATTTAATAGAAGTATCGTCTGCATTCAATTAAACCGTTTGAATTGCAAAAAAAATTTTAATTGAACTTTCGTGCCTACTCCTTTAACTATTGGAATAAAGTAGAGGTATTGAGGTTCTCTCAATAACTGAGTTAATAAGTTTAATTGCTTGTCATGTCGTGTCGAATAAATGAAAAAGAGATAAAAGATTCAAGAAAAAAGGATTTTAAGCATTCGTCGCCTCAAATTTCATTAAAACAATATAAGTTTAAATCTCAACTTTCAAAGGAATGACGTGGTTCTCGTCGGCAGATATGAAAATGCAATTATAAAACTTTGTTTAGAACTTAATTTTGATTGAGTCCTGAAAATTGAATTTAGCCGAAACATTTTCAAAGCTTCAAAATATTAAGTCAAAGTCGAGCCTTAAACAAAAGTCATATCAAATTTTACAAGATTTGCTACTTATAAATGCGTTTGTAACAGACGATTAGAATATCATTAAGAAGTTTGTTTTCTTTTACGAGGAAAGAATATTAAGCATTTGATCTGCTTTGTCTTATTATAAAACTTTTTATTTTGACAATTCCAGCATAAGGTATCATAACAAGTTATAAACTTCATGTTGCGATTGAAATAAGTGTGAAATTTGAGCTAATCGATTGTGACAAAAATATCACCAAATGACCTCTAATTTATTGAGTTAAAGTGAAACTTTAAGAAAAATAATGGAGAAATAGGCAATTTGCAATTTCAAATCAGCACTTCTGTAAAATGCTTTGAAACTCTTTCAAAGTCTTAATTACATGTTTTGATAAATATAGTGTATAATATGAGTGGCTACGTTGTCTAACTTTGAATTTCAAGGTAATATCTAAATAAGCATTTTTTGAAAGAAGTGATATAATGTTGAATTGCAAAAGTTCCTAGGAATTCTTTAAATATATTTTTATCTATGAATCATGTTTAAAGTTAACTAGGCTGGAGTCATCGCTGGATGTGCTTAAAGTAAATGTTACCATCAATTTTAATTCTATGAATTCCCAGAAATCGTCTAAGAAATGAGCTTTTCAAAGATGACATGGCCCGGTACGTATATAGATTTTCCAAAAAGCAATCAAATTTTTATATCTTTTAACCAAGCAATCAAGTATCAATGTGAAAAGAACCTTTTGCTGATGTGTTTACTTTAGATTATCGTATTTTAAATATATCCTGAAGACTCTTGCTTGCAAATAAGAAACCAAACTTTATTAAATTTGAGGTATTCACAAGAAATATCTTGGATAAGAGCAGTTCCATACTCCCTTTTATAAAGATAAGTACTTGAGTTATTTCAAAGCTCCAATAGCCCGACCGATACTTTATATCTATGGCAAAAATGGAAATGTGGCTAATCTATAAAATGCTGAGCTTTTTGAGTTTGCTTCAACAATTATTTATAAATGTCAGAATATCAGTGCTAATTTTATGTACAAATTGCAAGCTCTTTTGCGAGAAGTTTAGACATACAATTCTGGATCCTGAAAATATCAAACAAAAAAGTAAGCATCTCTCGTGTAGAAATATCTCTTACAATTTTGTTCCTTATCATTAAAAAAACAATTGATTAATTTTGCTTTCGATTTTTATGAATGCTTAATAGAGCTGTTTAATACACAAATAGAGAAAACAAAGACATGCAGATATAAATCGTTTCTATTATCTCAACTTATATTTGCCTTAAATGTATATTACACTCATGTAATATATCTTCGACCCTTCTCCTTATTCCAATACGTGCTCAGTATACCTAACAAAGAAAGCAAATCACTAAGTTTTTTAGTTTTTAATAGAAGTATCGTCTGCATTCAATTAAACCGTTTGAATTGCAAAAGAATTTTTAATTGAACTTTCGTGCCTACTTCTTTAACTATTGGAATAAAGTAGAGGTATTGACTCAAATAAAAAGTTTAATTGCTTGTCATGTCGTGTCGAATAAATGAAAAAGAGATAAAAGATTAAAGAAAAAAGGATTTTAAGCATTCGTCGCCTCAAATTTCATTAAAACAATATAAGTTTAATTCTCAACTTTTAAAGGAATGACGTGGTTCTCGTCGGCAGATATGAAAATGCAATTATAAAACTTTGTTGAGAACTTAATTTTGATTAAGTCCTGAAAATTGAATTTAGCCGAAACATGTTCAATGCTTCAAAATATTAAGTCAAAGTCGAACCTTAAACAAAAGTCATATCAAATTTTACAAGATTTGCTACTTATAAATGCGTTTGTAACAGACGATTAGAATATCATTAAGAAGTTTGTTTTCTTTTACGAGGAAAGAATATTAAGCATTTGATCTGCTTTGTCTTATTATAAAACTTTTTATTTTGACAATTCCAGCATAAGGTATCATAACAAGTTATAAACTTCATGTTGCGATTGAAATAAGTGTGAAATTTGAGCTAATCGATTGTGACAAAAATATCACCAAATGACCTCTAATTTATTGAGTTAAAGTGAAACTTTAAGAAATAATGGAGAAATAGGCAATTTGCAATTTCAAATCAGCACTTCTGTAAAATGCTTTGAAACTCTTTCAAAGTCTTAATTACATGTTTTGATAAATATAGTGTATAATATGAGTGGCTACGTTGTCTAACTTTGAATTTCATGGTAATATCTAAATAAGCATTTTTTTGAAAGAAGTGATATAATGTTGAATTGCAAAAGTTCCTAGGAATTCTTTAAATATATTTTTATCTATGAATCATGTTTAAAGTTAACTAGGCTGGAGTCATCGCTGATGTGCTTAAAGTAAATGTTACCATCAATTTTAATTCTATGAATTCCCAGAAATCGTCTAAGAAATGAGCTTTTCAAAGATGACATGGCCCGGTACGTATATAGATTTTCCAAAAAGCAATCAAATTTTTATATCTTTTAACCAAGCAATCAAGTATCAATGTGAAAAGAACCTTTTGCTGATGTGTTTACTTTAGATTATCGTATTTTAAATATATCCTGAAGACTCTTGCTTGCAAATAAGAAACCAAACTTTATTAAATTTTGAGGTATTCACAAGAAATATCTTGGATAAGAGCAGTTCCATACTCCCTTTTATAAAGATAAGTACTTGAGTTATTTCAAAGCTCCAATAGCCCGACCGATACTTTATATCTATGGCAAAAATGGAAATGTGGCTAATCTATAAAATGCTGAGCTTTTTGAGTTTGCTTCAACAATTATTTATAAATGTCAGAATATCAGTGCTAATTTATGTACAAATTACAAAGCTCTTTTGCGAGAAGTTTAGACATACAATTCTGGATCTTGAAAATATCAAACAAAAAAAGTAAGCATCTCTCGTGTAGAAATATCTCTTACAATTTTGTTCCTTATCATTGAAAAAACAATTGATTAATTTTGCTTTCGATTTTTATGAATGCTTAATAGAGCTGTTTAATACACAAATAGAGAAAACAAAGACATGCAGATATAAATCGTTTCTATTATCTCACTTATATTTGCCTTAAATGTATATTACACTCATGTAATATATCTTCGACCCTTCTCCTCCTTATTCCAATACGTGCTCAGTATACCTAATAAAGCAAATTACTAAGTTTTTTAGTATTTAATAGAAGTATCGTCTGCATTCAATTAAACCGTTTGAATTGCAAAAAAAATTTTAATTGAACTTTCGTGCCTACTCCTTTAACTATTGGAATAAAGTAGAGGTATTGAGGTTCTCTCAATAACTGAGTTAATAAGTTTAATTGCTTGTCATGTCGTGTCGAATAAATGAAAAAGAGAAAAAAGATTCAAGAAAAAAGGATTTTAAGCATTCGTCGCCTCAAATTTCATTAAAACAATATAAGTTTAATTCTCAACTTTCAAAGGAATGACGTGGTTCTCGTCGGCAGATATGAAAATGCAATTATAAAACTTTGTTGAACACTTAATTTTGATTGAGTCCTGAAAATTGAATTTAGCCAAAACATGTTCAAAGCTTCAAAATATTAAGTCAAAGTCGAACCTTAAACAAAAGTCATATCAAATTTTACAAGATTTGCTACTTATAAATGCGTTTGTAACAGACGATTAGAATATCATTAAGAAGTTTGTTTTCTTTACGAGGAAAGAATATTAAGCATTTGATCTGCTTTGTCTTATTATAAAACTTTTTATTTTGTCAATTCTAGTATAAGGTATCATAACAAGTTATAAACTTCATGTTGCGATTGATATTAGTGTGAAATTTGAGCTAATCGATTGTGACAAAAATATCACCAAATGACCTCTAATTTATTGAGTTAAAGTGAAACTTTAAGATAAATAATGTAGAAATAGCAATTTGCAATTTCAAATCAGCACTTCTGTAAAATGCTTTGAAACTCTTTCAAAGTCTTAATTACATGTTTTGATAAATATAGTGTATAATATGAGTGGCTACGTTGTCTAACTTTGAATTTCAAGGTAATATCTAAATAAGCATTTTTTGAAAGAAGTGATATAATGTTGAATTGCAAAAGTTCCTAGGAATTCTTTAAATATATTTTTATCTATGAATCATGTTTAAAGTTAACTAGGCTGGAGTCATCGTGATGTGCTTAAAGTAAATGTTACCATCAATTTTAATTCTATGAATTCCCAGAAATCGTCTAAGAAATGAGCTTTTCAAAGATGACATGGCCCGGTACGTATATAGATTTTCCAAAAAGCAATCAAATTTTTATATCTTTTAACCAAGCAATCAAGTATCAATGTGAAAAGAACCTTTTGCTGATGTGTTTACTTTAGATTATCGTATTTTAAATATATCCTGAAGACTCTTGCTTGCAAATAAGAAACCAAACTTTATTAAATTTGAGGTATTCACAAGAAATATCTTGGATAAGAGCAGTTCCATACTCCCTTTTATAAAGATAAGTACTTGAGTTATTTCAAGCTCCAATAGCCCGACCGATACTTTATATCTATGGCAAAAATGGAAATGTGGCTAATCTATAAAATGCTGAGCTTTTTGAGTTTGCTTCAACAATTATTTATAAATGTCAGAATATCAGTGCTAATTTATGTACAAATTGCAAGCTCTTTTGCGAGAAGTTTAGACATGCAATTCTGGATCTTGAAAATATCAAACAAAAAAGTAAGCATCTCTCGTGTAGAAATATCTTTACAATTTTGTTCCTTATCATTAAAAAACAATTGATTAATTTTGCTTTCGATTTTTATGAATGCTTAATAGTGCTGTTTAATACACAAATTGAGAAAATAAAGACATGCAGATATAAATCGTTTCTGTTTTCTCAACTTATATTTTCCTTAAATGTATATTACACTCATAATATATCTTCGATCCTTCTCCTTATTCGAATATGTGCTCAGTATACCTAACAAAGCAAATCACTAAGTTTTTGTATTTAATAGAAGATCGTTTGCTTCATTTAATCATATATATATTTTGAATTATTACTATAAAATGCACTGTAAAATCAATCACTCTCTTCACTCTGTTGACCTTCTTGAAGTAATACCATTTCTTCTATAAATATTGGCTATAGTCTAAGGAGAGATACGCATGTCAGGAAACTTGCGATGAAACATGTTAGCTCGCTAGTCTAATGGAAAGTGTGGCCAATACTTCAAAGTCTTAGAGTCGCAGAGGAAGTCAATATGAGCCTGAGAGAACTTTTATTTTCTTGCAGGATGCGTTCAACAACCAGAATTAAAATGCTAAACAGCTAGCAAGCAGTGATACCTAACAGTTGAGGCACTCTTGCGTAATAACTTGCTATTGCTGCATAATTTAGTACAGGTTTGGCTTAGTCTATATTAATACTTTTACCATACCTAAGCTTAAGCAGTAAATCTAAATATTACTCGTCGTAAATAGACGCTATATTTCGCTAATTTCTATTTCTCATTTTGCAAATTGGCCTTATTTCTTACTAACCCCAATAAGACCCCAACTATACCCTCCAAATCAAAGCACTTATAAACCTCACTAAGGGATTTTGGGGTTTTGATTCTCTTAGCTCTTATAATTCATAGACTTTATGAATAATATGTATTTCAATCTCTCATATCACTTTAATTTTCTTGAATTATTACTCCATTTCTTCAACTTATACTCTCAAATAATGCTAAGAATCTTTAGACGCATTTAACAAATATTCATTGGATTCCTTGATACATTAAATCTCATCGACTGATTCTTGATATGTTTTATATTGATAGTTTTCAAATTCACTAGTCAGCTCATCTAATCTCAAATTATCACTGTAATAAATTTAAAATATCAGAGTGTTTTTTATGGACAAGTCAAGGAATGGGTCTCTATCAGGGTTGTTAATTATTGGTGTTTTGGAAAACATGTTAATTAGCTGTGGTACAACTTTCTTGTCTCTAAGCCAAGGCGCTCAATCCACCTCCTGCTGTCAGCTATCTATCATATTTGTAGTTCTTCTAGTTGAAACTACCATTATCTTTAACTTATATTTAATTCTTTAAATATCACATAAACTCTCTTAAAATATAAACCATTGGAGTTAAACTCTAAGCTTTTTCGTTCCTCGGCATCATCAGAGCGTCTTTATTCTAAATCTTTGTCATCTAATGCATCTTTAATATAGTCATTGATATTTTGAGTAGAAGAAGCTTATGACTTCTATTAATTAAGTTCTTTTAAATGCAACTCTCATTCGAAGTATAAAGTTAGCTAATATCAAAATATTTTAATTATATATATATTGCTGAAGAAGATGTATAAATATTCACTATATCAAATAATTTTCAAATTTTAGAGTCTTTTCTTCCTATAAGCATTAAATAAATAAATAATTCCTAGAGTCTTTTCTCGTATTTATCCAAATCAAATTTTTACTCATCGAAATCTAAATTAAGTACGGTTAATATAAAATATTCCAAGAAAAATATTTATAAATATTACTGATGAAGTTTTGCAGGAATTATTTGTTTCCATTCATATTTTTTTCGCTATACCGATGCTTTTTTAAGTAAAAAAATAATATTTTATTAAAAATAGACTTTTATAATATTTTGAGATCATTATCAATTTTAATTGCGAGAAAATTATAATAAGGGGTTATTATTGTTTTATTTTACACCTACAAAAACCTGATTGAAAACACCCCAGGTCGTTAATTCGTTTACCTAGATTTATCAATTGACAACCAGCCAAACAAAGTCTTAATTTAATTGTACAGCGAATATGCCCTAAAAACCTGTGAAAATTTCAGAAAACTTTGCAATGGCGTCTTCACTAATAAGTTGGGAGAAAATTTGACATATCTAGGCTCTGAGTTCTAGAGAGTAGTCAAGGTCATGTACATACAAGGTGGAGATCTATACAAAAATGGAATCAGTGAGTTGTAATAAGTATTTTATATAACTGTCTTTCAAAGTGTATAAGACTTTTATTATATTTCTTAGAATCGATATTTATCATTTAATTTAGAGCATAGTGCATCATTCAAATTGTTCATATAAGGGTGAATTTGCAGATGAAATTTTGCTTGTATAACACAATGAAATCGGATTGATTGGCATGTGCAAGAGAAAGGGATACTAACACACTGCTGAATGTCAATTATACGTTACAACAGCTGCTCCTTTGAGTTTTGTTAAAAATTATTTAATCGTATTTGGGAGAGTCATTCAAGGTATGAGAGTCTTCATAATAAATTCTCTCATTAATGATGTCTAATTTTCCAATGACTTTGAAGGCTCTCATATTTATTAATAATTATACTTGCCTAATACAACATAAAAATTGTCCAAGATACTCAAACAAGTTATAATAATATTATGAAAAATTCTGAAAATTCTCCCTCTTCAAATTTGGATGCACTAGCATAAAACATATGAATTAGCTTATTTTAATTCCTTATAAATTTCTGAAAATTATTTTGTGGGTGTCATGACCTTTCTTCTTATAAATTAAGTTACTTGATTTATCTAAGTATCTGAACTCATTCACCAATATATTAATATAGTAACTTATATATCACTACAGATATTATATTTAGGATTAAGTGCCCAATCTTAAAATGCATCAGCATCCCCAATATAGCAATTATTATTGAGAAAAACGAGTGGCGATTGCTTATGATTGAAAAAGTTGCCTTTTTTTTCACTCTGAATTTTCCTGAGGTACTTCTCCCACTTGGTCTCGAAGAACGAGTAGACTGCCTCAATGCGGACTGTCTTGGGGTTGTCTGATTCTTAAAATTTCAAGGCTTAATGACATTTATGGAAGGTGGGGTCGTTCATCTTATCTGCTAGCACAAAAACGTACTTGTAACTTTAAGGAGATAATATAAGAAAATAATAAGTACATGAAATTAAGGTAAAATATTTTTATAATATAAATATGTAATTTTGAATGAGATTGATCCATTGCAATTTTATTTCTAAAAAATATTAATAAATTTAATTTATCCTTTTATTTCTAATAAAATGCATTTGAATTGAAGTAATTGATTCATAATGATAGAAGTTAGATTGTGATTTCAAATTATACAAATTACAATAATATTAAATTTTGCAAATTAGATTAATTTAAAAATGAATCAAACTTCCCAAAAAAGCATCGGTATATATATTTCAAATCCTATTTTTATGAGAATTATTTGAAAAACAGAGACGAAAGAGAGTTGCAAATAACATTAAAGATCTAACAAATTTTTTGAATTATTTTTACTAGTCTGACATATTCAGAAGCTACTGTGATAAATATAGACCTTTGGATTAAAGATCAAAAGTTCATGTAAAAATTACATTTTTATTGATTATAAGTTTTTAGTTGAAGAATCAACAATATAACTAGTAAATGGCGTCAACCACTCTATAAAGCCAATTTCTTCATTATTAATTAGATATAAAATTAGAAATTATATTAATATATGGTTATTGTAACAACTAGCCAGCTAATGAAAAAGTAGGGTAGATGGTGAGCATTGCAAAATCCATAAATTACTTGCAGAAGAAGAAACAAGAATATGAACTTAAAATATAAACTTACAATAAAAATAGTCAAGTCTTACAGAAAGAGCTAGATGAGCTGATTCTTCTACTATTACTAATATCATCAACTAATAAATAAATTTCTAATAATATGCAAACAAAATTATATTCTTAATATAGATATTAAATAAAAGAGAGATTGAATGATTTGATAAAGAAGAATAGTTAAGAGCTCTGAGAATTAAAAATGTCATCAAAATATTACAAAATTTCATTTTAATATGATACATTATTTGTTAATAAATTGAAAGTAAGATTGCAAATAAGGGATAAATATTTGTTAAATTAGAGTGTGGATAGTTTCGGAGTAGCTGCGGCTAGCTCCTATAACAAATTTATTATTATATATTCTTTTATTAAGTTAGAATTATTATAAGATCTATAAGCTTCTGGTATTTAAGGATATGATTAAAGGTCGAGATGAATTAAAAGATGATTTTAATATGGCTTTAGAGGTGTTTGTTTGTTTATGATTTAATATCAAGAATTGTAAAAGTGAATAAATTATTAATGATGAATTTAATGATGTTTCTTTTTTATTGCAATTTATACTATCTTATTGAATATCTTAATTAATGAGAGACTAGTAAAAACTGCCAAAATTACAGGTGCAGGAGACTACACAGTTACTAAGGAGAGCAAACTACCTCTTAAAAAGAAAGTGACCACTTCACCCCAAAACTGTTTTAAGCTAATTTTTTCATAACTTTAATATATTAGAAAGTTAAAATTTTACATAAATATAATCAATCTAAGCCTTTATTAAAGTTAGTGAAATTACTAACAATTATTAATCAATTATAAATATATTTAATTATTGGGTATTGACGTCAGGACGTCCCAACCCCAGTCAGGACGTCCCAGGTGACGTCAGAACGTCCCAGGGTGACGTCAGGACGTCCCATAATATAGATTTATATATATAAAATTTTTTTATATTATTCTATGATCTTTTCCATATCATATATTCAATTAATTTCATAATTTAACCTATTTGCTCAAATAAATATCAGTTTAAATATCCATATCCTTTAATTTTCTAAACACTTTTTGTCTGTCCTATGATAATTCGTTTATATATTTAATTTAGTTTAAATTATTATAAAAAAATAATTCAAATTTTTTTCATTAAATTTATTTATCTGGCTGAACATTTATATTATTAAATTAAGAATTTAATTAAGTTATGTAATGGATAGATATTTAATTATAAAATAATAATTATTGTTACTGATAGAAATTAAAAACTTGATTAAAATTAGTAAAAATTTAATAATGACAATTGGAATTTTATAATAAGTATAACATTTCTGCATATTAAAATCATATAAATTAATAATTACTTTTTAATTAATAAAAAATAAAAGAAAAACATAATTTTTTAAATATGATAATGTTAGAACTGATAAAAGTAATAATTAGAAAATACATATTCTACTTTAATTATTCACCAAATATATTTATATTTATAATTATAGCAAATAGGTTATCAACTAAAATTATCATAAATGTAAAATATTAATTGATAAAAATTATTATAAATTACCTATGTAGTAGTATTAATTAATAAATTAAATTGCACATTTTACTTTTAAAATTCAAATTAATAATTTTAACAAAACTTTAAAAAGTTAAATAAGTATTCTGTTATAAATTTAATGGAAAAACAACAAACTATAGAATTTTTTGTACTTTTGTAATAACTTTTAAAAATAATGATATAAACTAAATATTATATTCAATATCAAAGTCGAGATCTTTGATCTGATCAATCAAAATTTAAATATTTATTCTAAAATTTCCATTTAATCAGGTTTAATTATAGAACCGATTGATATAAGATTTACAAAAAAGAATCATAATATAATTAAAATAATTTGGGTATTTATAAATCTATATTACGGGACGTCCTGACGTCACCTGGGATGTCTTGACGTCACCTGGGATGTCTTGACGTCACCTGGGATGTCTTGACGTCACCTGGGATGTCTTGACGTCACCTGGGACGTCCTGACTGGGGGTGGGACGTCCTGACGTCAATACCCTGATTATTTGTACAATTGCTATATTTGAAAGTTCTTCTCATGCGATTTATGCGCTACCTGCACTAATACTCAGTAAGTCTTATTAAAACTTCTAATTCCACTCTTTTATACTGCTTTAAACGTTTCATATGTTTTAATTTAATAATGAATCACTAACTTTTACTGTAGTTTGGAAGAAATTTTCACAGAGCGAGATTATGAGAGTCAAACAATGAGAAAAGTAAAAGATTACTTTGAAAAACATCGTATGAATTAATCTAAATTAGAACTTGTACGCAAAATAAAGCTTAAAAAATAAGAAATTAAAGCCAACTAAGAGTTGATTCGTGTAAGATAAGGCGTTAAAAGCTATGTAAGTAAAAGTTTGTTACAATTTGCTATGAAATTCTAAGAAATAATAGTGTAGAAAATTAAGGGATAGTTCAGTTGAAGGAATAAATAGAGCATGAAGCAAATTAGTTATGTGAGCCTAAGTAGAAATTGGATGAAAATTATCAGAATTCAGTCGAATTCTTTTGCAAGCAAGACAATCTCAACATTAAATAAATTGGGTTGCTACAATGTAAGGTTACCAGCATTAAGAAGCACTAGTTACTGCTCTCACAGAAGTAAGGTTCAAGTATTAACTTAAAGAATGTTATTCTTAACTTTTCCATATAGGCTATTCGATTTGTTTCAAATGTACAAAAGCTTTTCTTTGGGAGAGAAAGAGTTCAAAATTTCAAAAGTTAACCTACTGAGGCAACTTAATGAGTTTGTACTTATAGACAGATATAACTTTTTGAGAACTGATGGAGATTTCTTGAGTTTACCTACGATTGATTAAACTTTGCAATTTGATGTGGAGGATCTATATGAGACAGCTTCTAATGCCAATTTGCAATAGTCGATTGATATCATCAATAACTATATTGATCATAATTACTTGTAAGAATTTGAAAATCATTTTTCTCTAAATAATGATTTACTTCATCTCCAAGTTTTATTAAATATTGACCAATATTTTATAGAAATTCTAGTAAGATAATGCGTCAAAATATGATGCAGGCATTTGGCGCAGAAAACATTGAGTAATCTTAGAAGAAAAAAATTAGTTTGGTAGATCCCGAGCAAATACTTTTGAAGAGTTTGAAATATTTGAAGGTGATTAAAGTACAGACATGGGCTTATAACCTTCTTAGAAGTAAGTTACAATTAATGAGAAGGAAAAATTAAAAAATAAGATGTAAGAGGCTGCCAAAATTAAGGAAGAATATGCTAGTTTTATAACTCTTAATGCCTCGAATTTTCCTACCACATAGCCTATTTATAGTTTAATTAGGGAATTGGTATAATTTAAATTTTATTAACTATATTACTTTATACTTTGATAATGATCAAGATTTTCATTCAAGAACCATAGCTAGACAGGATAGAATTTAAGGAACTTTACATGCAATGTGTCTTTTGATTCAAGGTATAACCAGGTATCTCTTGGTCCCATTACCTTACCCAATAAAACTCTAAAAGAATGGTTTTTATATTAATGACAGTGCCAATAACACATACCCTCTCTACCTCATCTACAATCCTGACAAAGTGATTGACACTAAACAGTGAATTCAATTCGAGAATGCAATCATCTTACTTGATAAAATGTGCAGTTTTTATTGTATATCAACGGATATGAGCTCACTTAAAACTCAAATAACAACAAAATATTGAGCCTTAATGAGCTATTCGGTTTGCAACATTTAAATAGAGCTTTTTTTGTTAAGCCTAAGAAACTACCTAA
Source organism: Oxytricha trifallax (assembly GCA_000711775.1). Lineage (NCBI taxonomy): Eukaryota > Ciliophora > Spirotrichea > Sporadotrichida > Oxytrichidae > Oxytricha > Oxytricha trifallax. The sequence continues at coordinate 27,230 of ARYC01019445.1, read as the reverse complement.
AAGGAAGTCTAGAAGGTTTCAAGGTGGTTAGTAATAAGAATCATTGAATTAATAGTAAAATTAGTAATTTGGATTTGGAAATAAGAAAAATCATGACTTCAGTAAATTTAACACTAACATCATGAGAATTTTTAATTACTTCATTCAAGAAAATTTATATGTCTATATCCTTTTAATACCATATAATACTTCATAATGCATTTTATAATTTTTAATTGAGAAAGCAGAGCACAGAGAGTATTGGAAGTGACAATTCTTAAGACTACGACGTAGACCACTTAGACGTGTTAAAGCTTCAAAACCGACAGCGTAGTGCAAACCAACAGCTTGAGAATCTCCGCACATTAAACCATGATGCTTCCAAACCCACACCTAATGGGGATGGAAGTAACAAACTTTACCATATGGATACTCATAAACTACACATGATGAAAAGAATTGGTGAGGTTGATGAGGAATTAGAAGAGGGCACTTGTGAAGTGGTGAATTAAAACACTCTCAGTATGTAACAATAGAACTTATAAATGAGGAAGATGAACTCGTAGACTCATATTGCAGGCAATGAGAAAGAGTAAAGCGATGATGACGATTTCAGGGAGCTCATTAGCAATATCATGAAGATTGACCTGAGTAAGTTTCTCCTAAATGACAATAATCTCAATAATTGAACAAAAATTATTATAAGTTTAAAAAAAAAATTCAAATTACACTAAGAGTAGCAATTAAAAGCAAGAAATGAATAAAATACTTATTTTTTATTCTAAGATCAGGTAAAATTATGTAATTATAAGAGTAAATCATAAAAATTTAACTCTAAATTAATAATTGCTTAATTAGTGAACTAGAATTAGATAATTTTAAAAAATATTGAGGAAAAATAATAAATATTGTGGAATTAGTAGCTAAAATAAGATAATCTAATAATGATTTTTCAATTTGAGTGTTTTCTTTTCTAGCAATAATAAATGAAGTGAATATCAAAACAAAACCCAAGCTTTTATTATTCAGAAATCAATGACTTTGAGCTTCATTTTATAATAAGAATATAATGTTTCCTGGCCTTTAATTATTGTATAATAAGAAAATATATTGTTTTAAAATCATTAAAATAGTAAAATTTTGCTTATATCTTTCAATATATTCTTAGATAAACACAATTTATACTATTAAGTTAGTTTTCTCGTTTACTTTAAATATTTCGAAAAAAAAATATGAGAAAGCGATTAATTTTAATTGTGTACTAAACTTTGGAAAAAATAATAAAACTACATTAGTATATCATAAAAATCTAAATAGATATACTTAATACATTACCTTTAAAATATAAGAAAAACTTAACTTTAGACATTTATATATCTTCATGAAAAAATATTTAATTTTGTTTTATTTATTTTCAAAATGCTTTAAAATATAACAATATATTATTTTTAGTGTTTTCTCTCATTCATGATGAATAATTGAATACTCATTCTTACTACTGTTAATTAATTGATCTTCACTTGGCGTTTGCTAATATATCAAACATGTTTGAGAATTTAGGTTTGCCAGCTGGAGCCTTCTGACCTCTTTTTTCTGAACAACTGCTAGAGTAGAGTTAACTTCCTTCTTTTCCTTTGATTATCTCTTCTATTGTTGAGGTTCTTGTTATTAAGAAGCGTTTGATTGTTTTCTTTTGCTCTTTAACCTCTTCTATGTTGTCGAATGCTGATCTGTCATAACCTGCATCATATTTGTCTAAGCGGCCGCCTCTATAGTCTCTTTTTTGGTAGTTTCCTCTGTCCCCGCCTTCTCTGTCTGTACCTCTCTAATCACCTCTCTAGCCGCCTCTGCCGCCTCTATTTGGTCTTTATTCTTAATGTTGGCCTTCTTCATCAACAGCTCCTTCATGTTTTTGATTGTCATAGTTTCTTTCTCTTCTTTGGTAATCTTAGCGATCACCACCATAATTTTCAACTCTTTGTTAGTAGCCGCCTCTGCCACCTCTACCTCCACTATAACCTCTGCTTCTACCTCTGTAGTATTAATTTGGCCTATAATAATAAAGTACGTAGTCAAAAATCTTAATTTTAGCAATATCTTCATGTTATTGAGTAGCATCACCTTCTAAATCATTATAACTGCTTTCTGGCTTTGTTTAATCTTGACCAGCAGCATTTGACTTCTTCTTTGGTACATACTTTTGATATCTAGTGTCGATTTCCTTTCTTATTGGGTTACCCTCCTCATCGAAATAATCATCTGTGTCTCTTGGAGCATCATTGACGGGATAGCTCTTTCCGTAGGTTTCTTCATCTTGAACATTATCGTAATATCCACCTTCTTCTTGCTGTTGATCATTTCTGTTTGGTTGGTTTCTTGAGCCGCCTCTTCCACCACCTCTGTGGAAGCTGCTGCCGCCTATATCACCTCTATTACCTCCACGGCCACCACGATCACCGCCGTAATTATCACTTCTTTGGGCACCTCTTTCATTGTCACCATAGCTTCCTCTGTTACCTCCGCGGCCACCTCTGCCACCATAGTCACCTCTTCCACCTTCTTGATATCTATCAGTTTATCTATTTTAATTCTGACCACCTTCTACTCCTTGCTTTTATTTAGTCTTATCATAATACTGCCATTGTTGACTATCTTAAGCAGGTCTATATCTTTGCAAAATCTATGGTTTCTGTTGATCTTTCTTTTCTTCAGCTGAAGATGGAACATTTTATTGAGTCTCTGGGTTCACTTCATCGGCTTTCTTACCAAGTCGCTTAGTGAATGTGGGTCTTGCACCTGTAAAATTTAATCTCACTTATAGAGCTTCTTTTTTTAATTCTTCCTCTGATTTTTGTGTCATGAATTGATTATGATGATGATCACCTCCTCTTCTCTATTGCTAGTAATCTTAAACATTTATTGCCTTATTAGAAAGGAGGTAGCGTATTTTCAAGAAACATATAGTAATCTTTTCTATAAGGAGCATCTCCACCTTAAGCAGTCTATTGTCCTGATCTTTAAATCTAGAAAGAATCTTATTGTTCCTTTCTATTAGCCAATTTCTATTGATTTCTTTCATTTTATTGTCTCTCGAAGTATGCAGCCTAAATATTAGCATATTTGCAGAACACAGATTCAGATTTTTGCAATAAAATTGCAAGTTTGGCTTTCACTTCAGAGAGACTTTAGTTTTCCAAGAAATGCTTGAAAATTTTCACTGATTAATCTTGTCTCTAAGAGTGAAATTCACACGGAGCTCGTTAGAGCGGGATTTCAACATGTGGAAACTTGGATTTTCGATGACTAATACTGATAAAATCTTAAGAATGTCTAGCTCTAGTTGTTGAGAAAATTCATGAATGAAATTACTTTGAGTAAGATTCATTGAATTTTAAATATAAAGTAAAGAATCTAAATTTGTAATTTTCAAAATGGTAGAAGAGAGTAAAGTGAAAAGTAAAACTGAGTTTAGGAGGATAAGAGAAACTATTGGAAATATTAATGCAAAGATTATGACTTTCATAAATCCATGAATAGTTTGACTAATTCTTTGTCATTTGATTTGCACACCTATACATGGCCTTAAAAAAACCTAGTAATATAATAATAAAGAGGAGTTGTTTTGATTTTTATGGGTTTTGGTTCACACATTTAAAAATAATCTTTAGTAACAAAGGTTTTTAATGAATCGGGTTGTGATGTTTTGGGTTTTTGCTACAGAAACTTTGGGAAAAGTGTTTAAGATCCAAAAATGAAAGGATTTATAGAAGATATTAATCAATTATATAATGAGGGATATTAATTCTTGAAAGTAGTCAGAAATTACTTCAATCATAGAGATGACCTCACTCAAAACTAAAAAGATACCCTGACATATATTGCTTTTGGTTTTAGTTTAGAGGTATAAGTGGCTGTTGAAGTTCAAAAACTAAGCGTAAAAAATAGCACACCAGGTTTTGATGCATTGATTTTGAACGCACCAAACTTTGCCATAAAGTTTAGAGAGCCACTTGAAAAAGTTTAAAGATAGCTTCTAGAGTTTATTAACGGTGATATTTTGACACCAATGCCAAAAGATTACGATTCATTTAGTGAGTTTGGTGATAAAGATATGTTTTTGTATTATAAAGATAACTATTTAGCAATAAGATCTGCTACATACTGTCAAACTTTGCTGTTAAACTCATAACCATCTCAACAATACAAAGATGGTTTTAAATTTATAAATGTACCAGTATATTTGGCTTTGGCTCAACACAATTCAGTAGTGTATAATGAAGAAGCTAGGAAATTTATGTCATCTATAATAACAGGAGGGAAGTTTTAGATAGTGTAAGTAATATGATTGTGAACATCCTCTATTGTACAACGAAAATCTTTATGAATAAGTAGTAAACGATGAAATTTAATGGTAACAGAGTGTAATAATTTCTGATTGACTAATCTTTGCTTTATTTTGATTCTCCTCATATGTTTTTTAGAAAATTCAAGGTCTTGACTTGTGTTGAAAATATGTATCTTTAAATCATTGCCAGTAACAATTGTATCTTCCTATTCTAGCACTTTCATGTAGAACTGATTATCCTTATAATAAAACTTTCTGAAGTTTGAGTTTGGATCAATTGGTTTCTTTTCGAAGCGTGGTTTATCACCGTATCCGCCTCTGCTTCCACGGCCACCTCTGCCTCCACAGCCTCTACCACCACTATCTCTCTCTCGCCGCCTTTAAAGCCGCCTCTGCCTCTGTCGCCACCTCATCTGTTTTATTAGCCTCCTCTGCCACCGTATTATTGCTGTAATTGATCTATATTTTGTATTTTTAAATGTTTCATAATTAAATTGAATGAACTTACTGTCTTGATTCATATCTAATTATTGCTAGTTGAAAGGATTGTCATTAAATTGTTAATTTCCTTGTCTCTACTTAAAAGTGAATCATTAAGTAAAATGTCAAGATGGTGAAATAAAAAGTCGAAAAATAGGAAAAATTTAGTATTTTTCTTATAAAGATCTTTTTCATGATAAATGAAATAAATTGCTGATTGTTATGTCGAAAAATAATTCATGAAATGAGAAGACAGCTAATCAGCAATTTTTATATACAAATTTTTCCGACGAATTAAAATATGATATAAAATATCTTTCAGTCATACTACCTGACTGATTTTATCTTAATACTATTAAACCTATTGATACAATAATATTAAATTATGTGAGCAATTAAAAATACTTGGCATATGCAACAATTTAAAATTAATTAAAATAATCTTTAGTATTTAATAATAAGAAATTAGATTCTACTTAAAAGTAATTTAAAATTTAATTTATTTTTAATATTTATCTCATTTCAGAGCACTTTGTACAACGCTCCATCATGAATTAATTAAAAATACTAAATTTTTACAAGCTGTAATGTTTGAAAAATTCTCTTTCTATATTAATTTGAAATTTAAGAATAAATGTGCTTAATTTTATTTATTTTATTTTATAATTCAGGTCTGAGAGCATCCTACTCTCATTTTAATTCTTCATTCAATTTAAAATATAGGATTTCAGGAATTAAAATTTGGCTATTTTTTATCAATTTTTAATTTTCATAAATTTATGATTAATAATATGGGTTTATTGTGATTTGTACTTACATCGAATTGCTGATACTGCTATTTATTTTGTGTTTATTGGACTCCTATTTCTGAGTCTTCTTCGTCTTCATCTTCTGATCCATCATCAGCCCAGTTGTCTAAATAATATAAAGGGGAAGTGAGATTACTTTTAAGTCTGAGATTGGAGTTGAGCTGTTGCTATGTTTGCGATTCCCTATTTTGTTTGATTATTGAGTTTTGTGTAATATATAATATTATTATTATAATTTCATCTACATCCACTCTATTTAGTATGCATTATATACTGTATTAATTAGATTTGATTTCTTATCGAATAAATAAAGTGTAGATTTCATCAAATATAGTATTAATATTTAGATGTTAGTATATCATTTTATGTTCATATAATTTAATTTTAAATAAAAAAAGGTACCAAACATTAAACTAAATCTATATTAATTGATTAAAATAATAGAATTCTAATTAAAATTTGTATCCAGATATATAAAATAATTTTACAGTATTCATAGAGAATGAGAAAGTTTAATTAAAAAAAGATAATTCATAAAGATAATCAAGATTATTGTATTTGCATTTCTTATTGCTTAGAGATGCTGATAAGAGTCTTTTGGTAATTAATCTTGACTACATCAGAGAGTAGCTACATAAACCTCTCTTTTTGCGAACACATAATTGCCATACGTTTACATCCATAACAGAAAGCTAGTTCCATCTCATCACTCAACCAATCTAATTTATATGATTTGTGACAAATATTTATATTTAATACCCTTGTATTTAATATAACAAAATTTAGTGGACTCTTGATGGCCTCAACTTGACTTGTACCATCCTATAGATTCAAATGAATTTTCTTAATAGAGGAGTTCATTTCTAGTAGATTATTAATTTCATCCCTGACTCAAAATCACAAAGGACAGAATGGATAGTGATCAATGGGATTAAATTTTTGTTGTTCTATTTATTCAGGCGTTAAAAAATCAGTCTTTTGAAGTTTATTGGTTAATTTTACTACAATTGGCACTGTATTTACGTTGAATCTGTCTTAGAGTTTATCAAAAAATTTCTCAATTAACATATCAGCTGAACCGAAAGCTGGAGCATGGGTGAAAGGGTTGTTTAAATGAGCTAATGCTTTTTAAAGCAGGATTTCTACTTTATGTAAGTAGTTAAACAAAGCGATTCCAATTTGTATATATAATTCAGTATTTGCATTATATTATGAGATTTCCTTGTTCAAGAACTCACTCATTGGATTCATGAAAGAAATTCGCCCTCCAAAGTTCTTATCATCAATATAGGATATTTCATGTGCAATTGATGAGCCTCTTCCCTTGGCAAGTTAAGCCAACAATTACACTGCAACCTTATGTCCAGATGTACCTAGGTGAATTTTCTTGAAGTTGTACTTTAAAGCGAAGTGTGATATCACCCATTTCTTCAAATATAAAATCAGGTCTTCTCTGAAATTAGAATGTGTGAGTAAGCTTTCGATTAATTGATTTAACATCTCTCTTTTATAGTAATTTAATTAATGATGAAGCTAATATATAAATTTAATTGTATTATACCCTCGATGTCTTGACAATCCATAATTTAATTCTGGAACACTATGTGCAATCTTACTTATATCTTTTCCTCTTTTATTTTCTAAGCCATCTCTGCATCGATCATTTTCAAGTCAATATTAACTTCCCTGTTAACTCCAAGACCAATATCATATACACATTCCAGTGGTACTATGGTCCAAGTGAAACCATAACTCTGGCATGTTTTAATGATGAAATCGATATTTTCTTGATGTTTCTTTTCATCCCATACATAAACTTCTCTACCCTCAACAACGTAAAAGATGTGCACACGGAAGAAAATTTTTCTCTATGAAGTACCAAAAAGACTTTGGTGCATTAAATCGAGTAAGGCCATTGAATTTGAACCATCTGAGATGCAAATCAGGTTCTAATCATCCTTCCAAATCTTTAAGTTGTTTCTGAGGGACTGTTTAAACCTGTGCACGAACATCTCCTTGAAACAGTACTTGCAAACTTTGTCTTGCTTATTGGTGAAGTTTGCTCTGTTTTTCTTGCATTCAATTAAAACAAAATAGCTAAATAATTGTAAATGTGGCCCATCTTTTGAGTAAGCTCATAATGAAATTAATTATAATTATTATAAATTTGAAACACCTAAATTTGATATCATCTGCTTATTAAGCTTTCATTTCTTCCTACACTTTCAAATTTTCAACTTGCTTATTTTATTGTTAAGTGCAGCTGCATCCTCCATTTTGACAAGTCTATTGCTATATCTAAGAGCTAACAAGCGACTTAGCTCCACTATTGTAAAATTTAAAGATCTACATTTACAAACCTAACCAAAGCATTAAACTTTGCCTAAAAATACTTAATAAAGTTAATTAATAATAGAGCAAGTACCATTATGAGAGCATTAACCAGCACCATAATTGCTCTATGATGTATTTATTTAAGTGGCATCATCATTTGTGTTTCCACCGCACGGACAGGGGTCATACTCTGAGATGACCATGGGGTGACTGGATTCTTTCTCCTCCTCTTCCAAGTTGAGGTCCTCATTAAATAGATCTTCGATGTCTATGTTTAATATATAATAATTAGTCAGGTAAGTAAGCCTTTACTATTATAATGTTTAATTAATAATTATAATTAAAGTTAAAGAGCGGATTGAATTTAAAGTTTAATAGTCCATTTAAAGAGTGATAAGAGGTAGACTTATGATAAAATAGAATGATTTAAGGGATTGATTCACAAAAGTGATATCTTGATAATAAATTTAAAGATTTTTATTACAAATTCCTAATCAAAAATCTAATAAATCACCTGCATTATTGATTTTGGGGACTGAGAAATCTGTACTACCACTGTTTCCAAATAAATCATCAAATTACCCAAGATTAGCACCTGCACTGCCTTAAACAGTCTATTTCTACTATTATTAAGTTGGAGCTAAGCTAAAGTTCCCGAAAATATCATTAGTATCTGCCCCTGTGCCACTAATACCTGATGGTGTAGACATTCCAAAATCAAAGGAACCTAGTCCTGAAATCCATTGGCCTGCTGCGCTAGCATTTGTATTTTATTGTGAAGCACTGCCTCAAATGAAACTCCCATACTTAGCAAATCATTGGCTGTATTAGATGAATTTTAATAAGTCTAGTTATTGCCAAATTGATTTTAAGTTGATGCTCCGAAATTCATCATTCCACTACTGCTTGTTATGTGAGATTAACTCTTACCTGGAAGTGGTGCTAATTTTTTCAATCCTCTTAAAAACCAATATGAATTATTCCAATGAAATCTATTAAATCTATAATTATAAAATAAACCACCTGTTGATGATTTGACACTTTCATCAGGGTTTTTTTATTCAACCCTGGTATATTAATGCTAATTTTCTCTCCTTCCATTAAACTGAAATCTTTGCTAGGACGACCAATCTTGAAGCTAATCAACGATTCCCTTTGCAGATCTAAATTGCTTCTTGAAGTCTTCAAGTACTGCTATGAAATCAAATGAATCATTACGCTCTGGGAAACCTACACCCACTAAGACTTTCTAGCCGTTGTCGTTCACAAGCAATAGTGCGAAAAACGTTGAGGAATCAAAACATCTTTGGATTTATGGATCGTAATTTTCATTATTCATAATTAATTTTAATAAATTCTTGTATATTTAAAACAATTTATTAAATTTTTCAGTTTTATAATGCTTGAAGTTTTTATTAATATTTATTAGTCTATAATAAACTATTTATATACAATACGAATTCAAATAAATAGTGATTGAAAGAGCTCTCAGCAAATATTGAGTTATCTTCATTATCCAATTGTACCTTACACTAAGTGCTATTCTCCATTATAACTCTGCAGAATCCAGTCCAGATTTAATTGCCACGCTTGTCCTCGGCTTTATGACCTTGGGCACTTGCTATAGTTGGAATCTAGAACACATTGACTTGTCTTATATTCATAAGAGTGATTTAAATCACATCAATTTGTTCTGGTTAAGAGGTTGAATCCATTTTATCGATTGTGATTTTTAGAATTTAATTTTTTAAATTTTAATGATTACAATCATAAATCGGCATTACACAGCTTAAATGTTGAATATCATTAAAATATCTAAAATTAAAGACAAGTATTAAATCAAGATAAATGCGTCATCAAAAATTTTAAGGGATTACCACGTCATTAATTGTTTCCAGTGATTTTTTCTATTTTCTAATACCAATCATTTATCAATAAGTAAATATCCCATTTCAATAATGGTATTATTCAATTCCCTCTTGTACTCAATGCCAAGAACCTCGACTTATTTCTTGTATTGAGCATTAACCAAGGGTAAAATGATTTTAACTTGAGTATCAAACCAACTTGCAATCTTCAAAAGACAATAGCCTACTCTTCTGGTCTACACTCTATAACCATGTTGTCTCAATTCAGCATCTTAAATATCAGCATATTCGTTGAATGCCAAGTATATTGTGTGATAATGAATCTCTCACCGTGAAGACCAGGTTATAAGAAAGCTAATAAATGGGCGTGAGCTACATCTCTGACGTCTACAGAGGGCATGGTTATGTTTGGTACACCTGGAATCTATTTATTTATCAATTTAGCAATAGAAAGAGTAAGATTATCACATTTATTTTTATTTTTTGTAATACCTTCAGCTAACTGTTTCTTTCTGTAATTAATGATGGTCCAATAACAAAAGTGGGGTGAATAGTAACTATCTCAACAATATGCTCTGGGGCAGTTTCCCTCTATTTCTGATTGAATTCTCTGATAACTTATTCTTAAATGATTTTACTCTTGGCATAAGGATCTGCTCCCTCTAAAGGTGCAATATTATCTTCATTGTAAACAGATTCAACACCTGGTGTTTTCCAGTAACTTCCAAATACTGTGGCCAAGCTAGATGTTACAACGATTCTTTTGACTTTGTTTTATACAGCTGCTTCAATTTAAATAGTGAAAAATAACCATAAATGATTGCCATTTAATAGTATATTTGCTAAATGATAGTCTCCGTTCCTAACTTAGTAGCATCGCACATTTACTTCTCTGTTAAGTTTACTGCTCCGGGAATCAGACTAGCTACATGTATGATATATTACACTCTCTAGACAGCGTTAATCAATTAAGAATAAAAAAATATTTACATTATAATACAATCAATGACACCTTATCATTAAGATCAGCTTCCATGAATTCAATCCGATTGAAAGCTTCCTTCGCCAAATTCTTATCTGAGTGGGTCTAACTTGTTTTTGTTTGCTAGAGATCTCACTGACGCTCTGATATTGTATTTAGTTGCATCTAAATTGTATAGGAATTCCTTTCCTACCCATGAAAATTCATTAATTATATTTTTAAAATTGTAGAGTTAGATATATTAATAAATGTTAAATAAATATATTAAATCATGATCCCATAAATCCTGTGATTCCTGTAATTAAAATTGTTTCCTAATAAAATAATATATTATAACCATTTTTTTAATTTCCTAAGAGTTTTTTATTTTATTCAAATAAATAAATAATGTGAATATTTAATTTATAAGATACTTATTTTAATAAAACATATTTAAAATTAGTATTCATATTTCGAATATGAGTTTAAAGGATTTTTATAATGTTGGATAAATATAACATTATTTAAATATTAATAATAAATGTTAATGTATTAAATTCTGAAAACAAGTTATTAAGATTAAAAAGATCAATTTTTATTTAATATTAACTAAAGCTTTTATTATAAATGAGCTGATAAAATATTTAAATTATAGTTTACTTTTTATATTGAATTAAATTTAATATCTTTGATCAATTATTAACTATATTTAGTTAAGAATGAAAAAATATTTATAAACTGGTATTTTGAAATTATAAAAAGACTGATATATATTTTTAATTGTATATTCAAATTAAATATCAATCATTTAGAGGAAAGTTCTTAATTTATATATTTAATGTAACTAATTGATAATTAATATAATATTGGTCAATAATGGTAAAATTTTAGTTTAAAAACCTAATGAACTTTACAATTAATAATTATTGAAGAAAATCAATAATTTTGGTATAATTAAGTAACTAATGAAATTTTATAATTCAAATATTTAGAAAAATGAAAGTACAAATTTATTTATTTTAATGTTTTTTTTGTAGTCAAATTGATAACACTTTTCTATCTCTTTTTATAATTTTAGTAAAACAAATATCACTTTATAATCAAAATAAAGTCTTAATAATACTTATTTATTTTTATAAATAAGTGTAATTAATTGCTTATAAAATTCTTTTTAAGAATATTAAATACAATCTAATAGTACAAATGAGTTTACAAAGCAGTCGTTAATATGACTAAGCGTTAAAATATAGAGAAAGAAAATAAGAAACGATTAAATTAGCCATCGTAAGACAGTTTAAAATATCACAAAGTAATTCTAATTATTTATTTATAAAAATAATATGTTACATTTTTGCCTATTTTTTACTAAATCCCTTAATTAATTATGAAAATATCTTGAGAGATAAAATCAAATAAGTTTAAATAAAGTTGATAATTGATTGAAAATAAATAAGAATAGGCTAAATTTAATTTCGTTCTTTTTAGATTTTAACTTATTTTGGGTTGAAATTTTATTCAGGTATTGAATAATTTTAATAAATGGGAAACATTAAATTTAATTCATGCCAATAATTATTGATAAAATACAAAACAATCGTGAAAAATAAAACTTAATAATTCAAAAAACTGTCATAAATTTAATATATGTAATTTAGTTTAAAATTAATCTAGAAAAAATGAAGTTATAATCTTCTTTATAATTATTGTGCAAAATCAATATGCAAAGTGTATTATCTATAGATATCGTTATATTTATTTATTTTTTTCATTTTCCTAAACATTTCTTGTTTAGTGAATTTCCTATAGTTAAATAATTATATTAGTTAAAAAGTACAAGAAAATTATGTCTTTAATATGGGCAAGCTTATAATTATATACGTTTATCGCAATTTGAAGAGTAAAAAACTAAAATTACTGATTATATTTGAAATTTTGGGATTGTACAATTGAAAAATATCGAGTTTAAAAATTAAATGATAAAAGATAATAAAATATGATAAGGTAAAATTTTTTGATTAATATAGAATGTTGATTAATTAAGTTTTAAAAAAGTCTTAAAAAATAAGCAAAATGTGAATATAAAGGAATATATAAGCAAAGTATAATACAAATATTTTAGAAAGTTATTGCTCAAATATAACAAGATATTCTTAGTCAATAACTTTCTAAAATATTTGTATTATACTTTGCTTATATATTCCTTTATATTCACATTTTGCTTATTTTTTAAGACTTATTTAAAACTTAATTAATCAACTTTCTATATTAATCAAAAAATTCATTTATTCTAAAAAAATGTCACCTTACTATCTATAATTTGTACGAATATTTTATTCTAATTAGTTAAATAACTCAATATATATAAAGTTAAATTTAATAAAAGAATCATATTTTAATTTTATTAATTCTTATTTGTAAATAGTTGAAAGAATACACTAATAAACTTGCAAACTACCCAGATTAATAACTTAATTTCAATGATTTACTCTGTTGGATAAATGTAAAGCCAGAAAATATTAAAAATAAAATAAACATAATCGCTAATAATTCCTTATTTAATGATGACTAATTTAATAGAGATTTCGGCAATGATTAAAATTCCAATAATTTACAATTCTCTTTTGTTCATATTCATAATAAATTTATTAATAATATGAGCTAATATAACACTTGTAGCAATTCACAAAATTAGATGTTGTTATCGAATAAAGTAAAATACTGTCTAGTATTGGATTCTTAGGATAGTACTATAAATTCTAAAAAGCTGATAAGTCCTTTGAAATAATTGATTCATTTGTTCAATTCTATAAATAGATAAAATCTAAATCCCTATTAACTAAGTAAATAAAATATAATATTAAAAATAAAAAAAGAGAAAAAGAATATTATTCAGTAATATTTGAGATATTTATATTTATTGACAAATAATTTAAATTATAAAATAATTTAGTATTAATTAATACTTAAAATTAACATATAAATTCCTATTTTTTATCACAATTATTAAATTGTTAAAAAGAAAGAAAAAATAAAAATCATATTGAACTAAACTTGGGTACAATTTAAATGTGTATTATACCAAAATATTATTAGTAAAACTAAAACAAACTAAAATTAAAAATTACTTAATTAATAATTAAAGAAATATTTGTCTAAATAATTTATATTTAATAAAATATTTATCTTAACTTTTACTCTAATTAAATAAAATTAAATGAAAAGATTTAAAAATATATAATATTATTAATAATTTAAGATAAGCGATCAATTGAGAAAGGTAAATTATAAAATTATATTAGTTGTGGGAAGGGGAAGTTTCTGTACTCAAATTTTCAAATTTCAAAATCTTTAACATTATTTTATTTACAATTTAAGAAAAATTAATTCCATTAACATTTCTATCTTGATAATTATTTTGAGTAATTTTAACGAAAGCCTCATTAATAATACATAAAAGTATTTAGTTTATTTCAAATTACTTGTAAAAAAAAGGGAAAGAGAAAATTTGTAATACTTGTGATTCATATTTAAATAAAGTTGCTAAATATAGGGCAAAGAAAATAATTACGAAAATTGTATGTTTGTTTTTTTTTCTAGAATTTTTGCGTAGGGATTACATAGGTGAGGGGCCCTCATTTCATTATTCAACTTTATATTTATAGTTTCATATTTATCAGAACTCTTAAGTTAAATCAAAAAAGGCTTTAAGATAGAGTTATCAAAACTTGATTAATTGAAAAACTCTTCAGAACTAATTGAATTCTGCTTAAAAAACAAAGATATTTTAAAAAAATAATTATATTTTTTAATTTATATCAATTTAATATTGACTATGGAGACCTTACAGAAGGTTTAGATGATGTCACTTTATTAGACAACTCAATACTTTAGGATATGATACAAATTAACAGATTCTGCAACAAATTAATCAAAGGAATGCAAGAAAAAAATCAGAAAGAGAGAGTTTTTTCTTCATTTTTAGTATAGTTACAGTAGACTATCATGTATTTAGTTTAAAATCATTAATTAAAATGACCCAACATAACTGAAATTTTAATAAAAATATCACTCAACAAGCTGATAAGAACTTTAGATTTAATTTATAGAGTTGCATTAAAAACATCTAAGACATTATAATTAGCTTCCAATAATTTTATAGAAATATTTAATTTTTATAAGACGTTCTGCGATACACAAGTTATTTTTAACAGAATCAATTCTAATATTTTCTTTTAAATTCTAATTTGAGTAACAATTAACTTTATTTTAAGTTAACTCCTAAGAGAATACCATCAAAATCGTCAACTAAATAATGTATGATGGTAATGCTGAACTTAAAATTGAGGAAAAAAGATGTAAATTAAAAAATTTTAATTTATAATTATTAAATTCCAAATCAAGTATGGTTAAGAAAAAATTAATCAGTATTTACTTATTTATTTTAAAAAATGTAAACTTATTAATATTTATAATTATCAAGATTTTAATGTAATCTAAAGTATTTTGAACTATAAATTATATTTAGATATTATTTGTATAGTGTCAGAGCAATCCTTTTATGTCATAATTAAAGATAAGATGACAAAAATAAAGATGAAGGAATAAAAACAGCAGAAAGATTTTACATTAATTAATTCTTTATTTTATAGTAGATATGCCAAGAAAATTAAATCTTTTAAGATATAAAAAAAAGGAATAACCGAGCTATCCTTGAATGGTATATATTTTTACATACTTGGTATAGCAAATTTATTTTAATTTGAATTATAATAGCAAAATTTCTATCGTAGTTATGTCATTAAATCTATAATTTATAATGGTTATTTAGTTTTTTATTAACTCCAATACTCTCAGCAATTCAACATTCCAGAATCAAGCTCTAAATATCTTAGAGGTGTTTTGGCTGAGCTTACCACTTAATTAAATTCTTGGAAGTAGTTCTTGCATGAACTCAGAATGAGATTCTACTATTTGACTATGATCCCAAATTCTAAACTTCAAGATTTGTCCAAGTATAAATAAAAATATTTAATGTTGATTTTTAAAATATTAAAATACTGAAATTTTATTATTATTATTGTACTTCCTCGATCAATAAATTATAATAATGCAAAAACTAATAATAATTATATAGAGATCCAAATGAGTAGAATCTAGAAAACATAGAATCAGTGTTTAGATTTATCAATCCAAATATTGAAGTTCATTCAATTATGTAAGCAATGCCTTGTATCAATTATAATTTAATAAATTTAAAAATAATTAAAAATTAATAAATTTAACAAAAATCTATGTTATTAAATGCATAGTATATCTTTAATTTGTTCATAAATATTTTTATAACTTATTAATTACATATATTATTTGTTAAATTTTTAGAAAAATAAATACTTTCATTTTAAAATATATTTTGGATGATGAAGGAGAAGGAAATTTAGTAATTGTAATATTGTTGGAATACATTTGATTTGGGAAAATATATTAATAATTAATTAATAATAAATTAAATTCGTGGCAGTTGACTTTGTTGAAACCTAGACAATATGGTACTTGTTTGAAAGAGATTCAAAATTAGCTGGACTTTACTATTGGCGGTACTCCTCTATCGCATCCCTGGAGCGAGATAATTTGACTTTGATTTTTATTGATTTGTTTAGTTCATTTAAGGAAAAAATCAAAGTCAAATTATCTCGCTCCAGGGATGCGATAGAGGAGTACCGCCAATAGTAAAGTCCAGCTAATTTTGAATTCTCTTTCAAACAAGTACCATATTGTCTAGGTTTCAACAAAGTCAACTGCCACGAATTTAATTTATTATTAATTAATTATGAATATATTTTCCCAAATCAAATGTATTCCTACAATAATAGTTAATTTACAATTATTATTAATTACTTGAACTATAAATAGTCTTACTTTAATTAGTATAATATACTTGATTTGAATAACTTTACTAGATAAAATATATGAAATTAAATAAATATTGATTTTATTTAAAAGCTTTTATAATAAAATATGGTTATAAAAAATATATTGATAAATTACTACTAAAAAATTAATATTTATTAAGTAAATATAAGAGAGTATATGTTCTAAAAATTAAAAATATTTTTATTTCATTTTTTCATTATATAATTTTAAATCTTATATTGATTAAAAAGTCTATCCATAATCATATTTAAATCTTTCGTTTGAAAGTAAATATTATTATTTGTATTTTATTTAAAATTTAAATTAAATAATGAAATGAGACAACTATAGAGTAATGCAGCAAAAGATTAAACGAAATTTTCTCAAATCACAATTACAGTACAAAATAGATTTAATTGATATATTATCTATAGATTTTATATAATATATATATACATATATATTTATAGATATAGTTAAAATCAAATAAATTATTGTTTGTTTTTAGATGTTCTTTGATTCAGAGTTATATAAATTGAGGAAAAAAAGAAGGGAATTAATGTTACGCTCAAAAATAAATATCATTAATGTGAAAATGAGTAATCATAAAATTTAAAGACTTTTTGGTATAAATATAAAATTTAAGTTTTATATCAAGAATTATTAATTTGATGTCTTATCCTTTTAAATTTTTTAATAAATAACATTATTTTTAAATGAAAAAGAAAATAGAATATGAAACAATTCCTATTTATGATATAAAAATTTGGTTGAGCGCTATCTTCTAAAAATTTAAATACTAATTTTAATTACACTGGATATATATTTTATTCCTTTAGATTATACAGCCATTATATTTTCTCTATCCTTCAAGATTGGAATCTTTAACACTATATTTATTGAATAAGTAGAAAGAATTACAAATAACTAGCTTGAATATTTAATGATCTTTATATAGATTTTAAATAGAAATTAAAAACATATTATTTAAAATAAATCCCCTCCTCTATCTAAAAGGTAATAACGCATGAAAAGTAAAGATAAACTTAGCATCAAGAGAAATATCTAACATCTATGCGATAACTTCTATTTTCAGTGTAAGTAAATTCTACCCTTATATGCCTCAAGTGATTTTTTGCAACAATAAAACTAAAATTCATAAAGTTAAAAAAAGAGTTCTTTTATTTAAAATAAACGCGGATACCTAAATTAAAACTATTTATTGAATGGTCCTTTATAGGATCTATTATCTCTAATTAGAAAATAAAAAATATAAAGAGCGATTAATATTACCATTTTCTAGAAATAATAACTACAAATACAAGATAACGAAGTCAATTATAAGATGAAAATAAAAATAATGCGCCTAAACTAAAAATAAAACTCAATATCATTTGATCATATTAAAAACAGTTGCTTAAAAAAGAAATGAATTCTTAATGCATTTCATATTTTATGGGGATACCTTAAGTAGTACACTATGAATTTCTTCATAGAATCCTAATTATTACTTTCTTAAATCTCATCTTTGCATCTCGAGAATAGTGTATCTTAAGAAGGCTCGTACTTTCAACGAAGCATTTCAAGCCTTTGATTAAGTTTCGCATAAAATGCATTGCTAGAGATCAATCAAGTTGAAATTCTCTACAATATTTAATCTTTGCTTTTCCATTTTTGCCGACGATATGCTGCTCAATTATCTCAAAATAGAAATTTGAAAATGTTTTTGAAAGTATAGAATAAAATTTCTAAAATCTACAAAGTCTTTCTTCATATAACTTTAAATCCTACTTAGTTATTAAATTTGTGGCGAAAATAATAAATATGGATTGAAAGTAAAACAATAAAGCACAGAGGATCGTATTACCATTATTATTTGTCAGTTAACGTATCCTTCAAAATGCGTTGCTAGGTATAAAAGGAAAGGTGTATATCTTTAATATATGAAAAATTTTTGAAAGATCCTTTATGGAAAGTTTAATTATTTTTTAAAGTAGAGATCAGTGCATAAAAGCTCAAAATATTAAATGAAACTAAATCATATAGAATCAAGTGAGAGAAATTTACACTCTTTATACATTAGAATAGACTAAGATCTATTTATGAAATTGGTTAAGTAATTTTGCCTAAAGAAATTCAAGATTAATTTAAACGGGCTCTAACAAGGAAATTCTTTAATTGAAAAGAGAGTCAATTTTGAAAAGAAACTTAAATCAATGCAGTTCCGAATAAAGAAGTTTCTTTCGAAGAGTGATATAGGAATTAAGAAAAGGCTTATTTCTCCTCTGCATGTTTCAAATGTATGAGCACCTTCTTAAGTGAAGGTCAATAGTGATTTAATTTTAAACGGGTTTTTTCCCAAATCCTTATCAAGATTGTTTTCAGAAATCATAATAAGCGCGAAGGATCCTGGATGAGAAAGTTTTTAATCTTGTCTTACTATCAGATGTTTCGATCTCAACGAGGGCCGTGCAAACTTTTCTTTTCCAAAATATTTCTTCTTACAAGATATTGCCAATGCACTTTATCAGAGAGCCACTTTAAAAGCTTTAATTGATATTGATGATAATAATGAGCAGTGTATAAGAAAGATCTTTCTGTTTCAAAAGTATATAGAGTTTATATAATGCTTTAAAGATTCAAGTCAAGAGAATGGCATTTCATATTTTATGGGGATACTTTAAGTAGTACACTATGAATTTCTTCAAAGAATCCTAATTATTACTTTCTTAAATCTCATCTTTGCATCTCGAGAATAGTGTATCCTTAAGAAGGCTCGTACTTTCAACGAAGCATTTCAAGCCTTTGATTAAGTTTCGCATAAAATGCATTGCTAGAGATCAATCAAGTTGAAATTCTCTACAATATTTAATCTTTGCTTTTCCATTTTTGCCGACGATATGCTGCTCAATTATCTCAAAATAGAAATTTGAAAATGTTTTTGAAAGTATAGAATAAAATTTCTAAAATCTACAAAGTCTTTCTTCATATAACTTTAAATCCTACTTAGTTATTAAATTTGTGGCGAAAATAATAAATATGGATTGAAAGTAAAACAATAAAGCACAGAGGATCGTATTACCATTATTATTTGTCAGTTAACGTATTCTTCATAATGCTTGCTAAGTATAAAAGGTATATCTCTTTGATATACGAAATATCTTTGAATATCCTTTATGGAAAGTTTAATTTTTTAAGTAAAGATCAGTGCATAAAAGCTCAAAATATCAAATGAAACTAAATCATCTAGAATCAAGTGAGAGAAATTTACACTCTTTATACAATAGAATAGCCTTAGATCTATTTATGAAATCTGTTAAGTAATTTTGCCTAAAGAAATTCAAGATTAATTTAAACGGGCTCTAACAAGGAAATTCTTTAATTGAAAAGAGAGTCAATTTTGAAAAGAAACTTAAATCAATGCAGTTCCGAATAAAGTAGTTTCTTTCGAAGAGTGATATAGGAATTAAGAAAAGGCTTATTTCTCCTCTGCATGTTTCTAATGTATGAGCACCTTCTTAATTGAAGGTCAATAGTGATTTAATTTTAAACGGGTTTTTTCCCAAATCCTTATCAAGATTGTTTTCAGAAATCATAATAAGCGCGAAGGATCCTGGATGAGAAAGTTTTTAATCTTGTCTTACTATCAGATGTTTCGATCTCAACGAGGGCCGTGCAAACTTTTCTTTTCCAAAATATTTCTTCTTACAAGATATTGCCAATGCACTTTATCAGAGAGCCACTTTAAAAGCTTTAATTGATATTGATGATAATAATGAGCAGTGTATAAGAAAGATCTTTCTGTTTCAAAAGTATATAGAGTTTATATAATGCTTTAAAGATTCAAGTCAAGAGAATGGCATTTCATATTTTATGGGGATACTTTAAGTAGTACACTATGAATTTCTTCAAAGAATCCTAATTATTACTTTCTTAAATCTCATCTTTGCATCTCGAGAATAGTGTTCCTTAAGAAGGCTCGTACTTTTATAGGAAGCATTTCAAGCCTTTGATTAAGTTTCGCATAAAATGCATTGCTAGAGATCAATCAAGTTGAAATTCTCTACAATATTTAATCTTTGCTTTTCCATTTTTGCCGACGATATGCTGCTCAATTATCTCAAAATAGAAATTTGAAAATGTTTTTGAAAGTATAGAATAAAATTTCTAAAATCTACAAAGTCTTTCTTCATATAACTTTAAATCCTACTTAGTTATTAAATTTGTAGCGAAATTAATAGATTAAGATTGAAAGCAAAACAAAAAAACATACAGGATCGTGTTGCCATTATTATTTGTCAGTTTACGTATTCTTCATAATGCTTTGCTTAAGTATCAAGGTATATATTTTAAAAGATCCTTTATGGAAAGTTTAATTTTTTGAAGTTGAGGACAGTGCATAAAAGTTCAAAATATTAAATGAAACTAAATCATCGGGAATCAAGTGAGAGAAATTACACTCTTTTATCAAAATAATAATAGCCTTAGATTTATTTATGAAATCGGATAAGTAATTTTGCCTATGGTTATTCAAGATTAATTTGTTGTAACAAGCAAATTCTTTAATCGAGAAGAGAGCAAATTTGAAAAGAAACATAAATCAATGCAGTTGCGAATAAAGTAGTTTCTTTCGAAGAGTGATATAGGAATTAAGAAAAGGCTTATTTCTCCTCTGCATGTTTCAAATGTATGAGCAGCTTCTTAAGTGAAGGTCAATAGTGATTTAATTTTAAACGGGTTTTTTCCCAAATCCTTATCAAGATTATTTTCAGAAATCATAATAAGCGCGAAGGATCCTGGATGAGAAAGTTTTTAATCTTGTCTTACTATCAGATGTTTCGATCTCAACGAGGGCCGTGCAAACTTTTCTTTTCCAAAATTATTTCTTCTTACAAGATATTGCCAATGCACTTTATCAGAGAGCCACTTTAAAGCTTTAATTGATATTCATGATAATAATGTGCAGTGTATAAGATCTTTTTGTTTCAAAAGTATTTATAGTTTATATAATGCTTTAAAGATTCAAGTCATGAGAACGGCATTTCATATTTTATGGGGATACTTTAAGTAGGACACTATGAATTTTTTCATAGAAACCTAACTTTCTTAAATCTCATCTTAGCATCTCGAGAATAGTGTATCCTTAAGAAGGCTCGTACTTTCAACGAAGCATTTCAAGCCTTTGATTAAGTTTCGCATAAAATGCATTGCTAGAGATCAATCAAGTTGAAATTCTCTACAATATTTAATCTTTGCTTTTCCATTTTTGCCGACGATATGCTGCTCAATTATCTCAAAATAGAAATTTGAAAATGTTTTTGAAAGTATAGAATAAAATTTCTAAAATCTACAAAGTCTTTCTTCATATAACTTTAAATCCTACTTAGTTATTAAATTTGTGGCGAAAATAAATATGGATTGAAAGTAAAACAATAAAGCACAGAGGATCGTATTACCATTATTATTTGTCAGTTAACGTATTCTTCATAATGCTTGCTAAGTATAAAAGGTATATCTCTTTGATATACGAAATATCTTTGAAAGAACCTATATGGAAAGTTTCATTTGTTAAAGTTGAGACCAGTGCATAAAAGATCAAAATATTAAATGAAACTAAATCATCTAGAATCATGTGAAAGAAATTTAAACTCTTTATAAAATAGAATAGCCTTAGATCTATTTATGAAATCTGTTAAGTAATTTTGCCTAAAGAAATTCAAGATTAATTTAAACGGGCTCTAACAAGGAAATTCTTTAATTGAAAAGAGAGTCAATTTTGAAAAGAAACTTAAATCAATGCAGTTCCGAATAAAGAAGTTTCTTTCGAAGAGTGATATAGGAATTAAGAAAAGGCTTATTTCTCCTCTGCATGTTTCAAATGTATGAGCAGCTTCTTAAGTGAAGGTCAATAGTGATTTAATTTTAAACGGGTTTTTTCCCAAATCCTTATCAAGATTGTTTTCAGAAATCATAATAAGCGCGAAGGATCCTGGATGAGAAAGTTTTTAATCTTGTCTTACTATCAGATGTTTCGATCTCAACGAGGGCCGTGCAAACTTTTCTTTTCCAAAATATTTCTTCTTACAAGATATTGCCAATGCACTTTATCAGAGAGCCACTTTAAAAGCTTTAATTGATATTGATGATAATAATGAGCAGTGTATAAGAAAGATCTTTCTGTTTCAAAAGTATATAGAGTTTATATAATGCTTTAAAGATTCAAGTCAAGAGAATGGCATTTCATATTTTATGGGGATACTTTAAGTAGTACACTATGAATTTCTTCAAAGAATCCTAATTATTACTTTCTTAAATCTCATCTTTGCATCTCGAGAATAGTGTATCCTTAAGAAGGCTCGTACTTTCAACGAAGCATTTCAAGCCTTTGATTAAGTTTCGCATAAAATGCATTGCTAGAGATTAATCAAGTTGAAATTGTCTACAATATTTATTCTTTGCATTTTTTTTTGCCGACGAGATGCTGCTCAATTATCTCAAGATAGAGATTTGAAAATGTTATGGAAAGTATAGACCGAAATTTCTCAAATCTTTAAAGTCTTTTTTCATATAATTTTTAAATCCTACATAGTTATTAATATTGTGGCGATATTAATAGATTAGGATTGAAAGTAAAACAATAAAACATACAGGATTGTGTTGCCATTATTTT
Organism: Oxytricha trifallax; assembly: GCA_000711775.1. Classification (NCBI taxonomy): domain Eukaryota; phylum Ciliophora; class Spirotrichea; order Sporadotrichida; family Oxytrichidae; genus Oxytricha; species Oxytricha trifallax. The sequence goes on along the minus strand of ARYC01019445.1, from coordinate 3,874 downwards.
TGTCGTATTCTTCATAATGCTTGCTACGTAAGGTATATATCTTTGAATAAAACCTTTGGAAAGTTTAATATTTTAATGTTGAGATCAGTGCATAAAAGCTCAAAATATTAAATGAAACTAAATCATCTAGGATCAAGTGAGAGAAATTTACACTCTTTATACAAAAGAATAGCCTTAGATCTATTTACGAGACGGGCAAAGTAATTTTGCCTATGGAAATTCAAGATTAATTTATATGGGCTGTAACAAGCAAATTCTATAATCAAAAAGATATTAAAATTTGAAATGAAACTTAAATCTATGCAGTTACAAAATAATTTAGTTTCCTTTGAAGAGTGAGTGTTAAGGGAATTAAGAAAAGGCTTATTTCAGCTCTGCATGTTTCAAATGTATGAGCACCTTCTTAATTGAAGGTCAATAGTGATTTAATTTTAAACGGGTTTTTTCCCAAATCCTTATCAAGATTGTTTTCAGAAATCATAATAAGCGCGAAGGATCCTGGATGAGAAAGTTTTTAATCTTGTCTTACTATCAGATGTTTCGATCTCAACGAGGGCCGTGCAAACTTTTCTTTTCCAAAATATTTCTTCTTACAAGATATTGCCAATGCACTTTATCAGAGAGCCACTTTAAAAGCTTTAATTGATATTGATGATAATAATGAGCAGTGTATAAGAAAGATCTTTCTGTTTCAAAAGTATATAGAGTTTATATAATGCTTTAAAGATTCAAGTCAAGAGAATGGCATTTCATATTTTATGGGGATACTTTAAGTAGTACACTATGAATTTCTTCAAAGAATCCTAATTATTACTTTCTTAAATCTCATCTTTGCATCTCGAGAATAGTGTATCTTAAGAAGGCTCGTACTTTCAACGAAGCATTTCAAGCCTTTGATTAAGTTTCGCATAAAATGCATTGCTAGAGATCAATCAAGTTGAAATTCTCTACAATATTTAATCTTTGCTTTTCCATTTTTGCCGACGATATGCTGCTCAATTATCTCAAAATAGAAATTTGAAAATGTTTTTGAAAGTATAGAATAAAATTTCTAAAATCTACAAAGTCTTTCTTCATATAACTTTAAATCCTACTTAGTTATTAAATTTGTGGCGAAAATAATATTAAGATTGAAAGCAAAACAAAAAAACATACAGGATCGTGTTGCCATTATTATTTGTCAGTTTACGTATTCTTGCATATGCTTGCTAAGTATAAAAGGTACTATATCTTTGAAAGAACCTTTATGGAAAGGTTTATTTTTAAAGTTGAGATCAGTGCATACAAGTTCAAATATTAAATGAAACTAAATCATCTGGAATCAAGTGAGAGAAGTTTACACTCTTTATACAAAAGAATAGCCTTAAATCTATTTATGAAAATTGGTTAAGCAATTTTGCCTAGGGAAATTCAAGATTAATTTAAAGGGGCTGTAACAAGGAAATTCTTTAATCGAAAAGAGAGTCAAATTTGAAAAGAAACTTAAATCAATGCAGTTCCGAATAAAGTAGTTTCTTTCGAAGAGTGATATAGGAATTAAGAAAAGGCTTATTTCTCCTCTGCATGTTTCTAATGTATGAGCACCTTCTTAATTGAAGGTCAATAGTGATTTAATTTTAAACGGGTTTTTTCCCAAATCCTTATCAAGATTGTTTTCAGAAATCATAATAAGCGCGAAGGATCCTGGATGAGAAAGTTTTTAATCTTGTCTTACTATCAGATGTTTCGATCTCAACGAGGGCCGTGCAAACTTTTCTTTTCCAAAATATTTCTTCTTACAAGATATTGCCAATGCACTTTATCAGAGAGCCACTTTAAAAGCTTTAATTGATATTGATGATAATAATGAGCAGTGTATAAGAAAGATCTTTCTGTTTCAAAAGTATATAGAGTTTATATAATGCTTTAAAGATTCAAGTCAAGAGAATGGCATTTCATATTTTATGGGGATACTTTAAGTAGTACACTATGAATTTCTTCAAAGAATCCTAATTATTACTTTCTTAAATCTCATCTTTGCATCTCGAGAATAGTGTTCCTTAAGAAGGCTCGTACTTTCAACGAAGCATTTCAAGCCTTTGATTAAGTTTCGCATAAAATGCATTGCTAGAGATCAATCAAGTTGAAATTCTCTACAATATTTAATCTTTGCTTTTCCATTTTTGCCGACGATATGCTGCTCAATTATCTCAAAATAGAAATTTGAAAATGTTTTTGAAAGTATAGAATAAAATTTCTAAAATCTACAAAGTCTTTCTTCATATAACTTTAAATCCTACTTAGTTATTAAATTTGTGGCGAAAATAATAGATTAAGATTGAAAGCAAAACAAAAAAACATACAGGATCGTGTTGCCATTATTATTTGTCAGTTTACGTATTCTTCATCAATGCTTGCTAAGTATAAAGTTATATATCTTTGAAAACGGCTGTATGGAAAGTTTCATATTGTTAAGTTGAGAATAGTGATAAAAGATCAAAATATAAATGAACTAAATTCATCTAGAATCTGTGAAAGAAATTAAACTCTTTATAAAATAGATAGCCTTAGATCTATTTATGAAATCTGTTAAGTAATTTTGCCTAAAGAAATTCAAGATTAATTTAAACGGGCTCTAACAAGGAAATTCTTTAATCGAAAAGAGAGTCAAATTTGAAAAGAAACAAAAATCAATGCAGTTCCGAATAAAGTAGTTTCTTTCGAAGAGTGATATAGGAATTAAGAAAAGGCTTATTTCTCCTCTGCATGTTTCAAATGTATGAGCAGCTTCTTAAGTGAAGGTCAATAGTGATTTAATTTTAAACGGGTTTTTTCCCAAATCCTTATCAAGATTGTTTTCAGAAATCATAATAAGCGCGAAGGATCCTGGATGAGAAAGTTTTTAATCTTGTCTTACTATCAGATGTTTCGATCTCAACGAGGGCCGTGCAAACTTTTCTTTTCCAAAATATTTCTTCTTACAAGATATTGCCAATGCACTTTATCAGAGAGCCACTTTAAAAGCTTTAATTGATATTGATGATAATAATGAGCAGTGTATAAGAAAGATCTTTCTGTTTCAAAAGTATATAGAGTTTATATAATGCTTTAAAGATTCAAGTCAAGAGAATGGCATTTCATATTTTATGGGGATACTTTAAGTAGTACACTATGAATTTCTTCAAAGAATCCTAATTATTACTTTCTTAAATCTCATCTTTGCATCTCGAGAATAGTGTATCCTTAAGAAGGCTCGTACTTTCAACGAAGCATTTCAACTTTGATTAAGTTTCGCATAAAATGCATTGCTAGAGATCAATCAAGTTGAAATTCTCTACAATATTTAATCTTTGCTTTTCCATTTTTGCCGACGATATGCTGCTCAATTATCTCAAAATAGAAATTTGAAAATGTTTTTGAAAGTATAGAATAAAATTTCTAAAATCTACAAAGTCTTTCTTCATATAACTTTAAATCCTACTTAGTTATTAAATTTGTGGCGAAAATAATAAATATGGATTGAAAGTAAAACAATAAAGCACAGAGGATCGTATTACCATTATTATTTGTCAGTTAACGTATTCTTCATAATGCTTGCTAAGTATAAAAGGTATATCTCTTTGATATACGAAATATCTTTGAAAGAACCTTTATGGAAAGGTTTATTTTTAATGTTGAGATCAGTGCATAAAAGCTCAAAATATTAAATGAAACTAAATCATCTAGGATCAAGTGAGAGAAATTTACACTCTTTATACAAAAGAATAGCCTTAGATCTATTTACGAGACGGGCAAAGTAATTTTGCCTATGGAAATTCAAGATTAATTTATATGGGCTGTAACAAGCAAATTCTATAATCAAAAAGATATTAAAATTTGAAATGAAACTTAAATC
>ARYC01019444.1:0-11681 GCA_000711775.1 Oxytricha trifallax | reverse complement strand
ACTAGAACCCAACCCCAAGGAGATCAGCAGCAGCAACAACAGTGACTATCATGATTGACAACGCCCAAATTTAAAGGCTATTTTAATCAAACCAAGGAAATTCCCCCCTCACCAATTTCTCTCCAGCACCCTATATGCTTTCCCTAATTCACCCCAATTACCCCAATTCACTTATTCACCATTATCTTTTTACTATATTCCCCAACACCACTTAATTTGTTCAGTGATTATTCCTTCCAAATCCGATTCATGCAAAACCACTGAATGTAATTTGGAAGTTGTAATATGTAATGAATTGGTAAATTAAAATCTTATCAAATTATTAAATCTAGTATTCATTTACAAACAAAATTTCAACGTAATATATATATAGCAGAGTGTGATAGTAGTCGATTAACTTATTTACTATAGTATAGTTAGTGATACAATAACGCAGAGTCAATACAAGAGTGATATGTCCAAGTTCTGTTTAAACTGCTATGGCATTTTCTAAAACATAGAAGACATCAAAGCATCTTGGGGAAGGGTGCGATCTTTGGGGTTAAAGCATAGCAACTGCTTAACGATCTTGAGGAGCTCGGTCTGGGGGTTTTCAATATCATCAGCCAGACTTATTTCTTAGTAGTGGTTCGCCATGTCAATCAATTGGTCCTTTGATGCAGGCAAGCGACCCTTAGATGCCACCTGGTATAGAGTGATTCCAAGAGCCCATGAGTCCAGCTTTCTCGCATTGGCTGCAACTGTTATATCAACTTACTATATCTCAGGTGCTTGATACCCATAAGTGCCCTCGCCATTGGTGTTCGCCATTCCCCAGTCGCATAGCTTAGGTACCCATCGATCATCCATGATAATGTTTTCAGGCTTGATGTCGAGGTGAGCAATATTCATTTTATGAGCGAATGCCACTGCCTTAATTATACCATAGCTTATAAAAGCCACCTGCTTGGGGTTCAGCCCTTCCTTCATCAATTTGCGGAGTTCAAATGGATAGTACTCGAGCACTAGAGCAACGTAATCATTCAAGAAGGTCACTTCGTTGAGCAGCTTTACCACGAATCTTTACGAGGGTCTTTCGTCCTGTTCAATATCTGAAGTTAGTTAAGTTCATTGTTAGGATTGGCTTGGCTAATAACTGGCACCTTCACTGCAACATGGAGAGTATTCTGGTTAGCCTTGAAGAGAACGTTTCCAGGGAGACACTAGCATTTGTAAACTCGGCCATAAGAACCAGAACCGATTAGCGATTTTACTTTCAAGTACTTCTTCTCCAGCTCCCACTTTGTCAATTCGTCGATTTCCTTACATGCAGCATCCAAGTCTTCCTCCAGCTCTCTTTACTTATCGATTTCTTGATTGTGCAACTTTTATATTTCCCCCAGCAATTATTTGATAAGCCCTTCCCTTTTCAATGACAAGTTGTAATTATTGATGGCTCTTTGTAATAAACCCACCTGCTCCTCATTAAGCTTGTCCAAGCTTAACTTGCTTATCAGTGCTCTGTCTATGTTATCGATGGTTATCTGGCGCTTGCTTTGGAATTATTACACTACCGATTGATCGATATATTGATGTTTGGGGTTTAGTATTTTCAGACTGTACTCAAGTCCTTGGTTGTACTTGTTCTAATCGCTTGTTAGATTCTAGAAGTGGTCAATGCAGCGCTACCACCCTTGCTGCTAATCCCCTTTCGCCGTTGACTGATCCCCAGTTCGATTGAATTACTAGTACTGATCATTGTCAAGGTCTTAGAAATCCGAAATCTCCGACATTTGACTCATCTCGTTCTAATCGTTCTTAATCTTTGGTTTATTCTTGGAAATGTTCTATCGGTTTTTTATGTTGGGGTTTTGGATGATGACAACTGACCCTGCTGATCCATGCAAGCTGTGTAAGTATGGCTCCTCTTCATCCTCTTGAATGGCGTCAATTGTTCTCAGTTGGGGTTTGACTTTACCGTACACATAGAAGTTGAAGTTGCCCTTACCGCCTTACATTCCAATTGACTTGTGTACAATAGTTAGCTCAAAATTTTGGAGCCCCAACTTTTCCAGAGTTATGTTGGGGGCTTGTGTCCAAGCCAGTGCTTATACCCAATGCGATTGATTGATAAGCTTAACAATGCTTTGCTTGGTGGTCTTGCTCATGACAGTGTCAAAGACGTAAACATGGGTGATTTTTATTAGAGATGGGGTCATGATGTACTGCATTGCTTCGATATCATTACAATGGAATTCAAGGAGATCAAGAGCACTAGCAATATGCTTGCAACTGCGATACTTGATTTTGAAACCCCTCAACTTCTCTTGGCAGAAGTGAAATCTTTTGGGGACGATTTCTATGCCTACACTCTTGCGTTTATATTGGAGTGCTACCTGAAAGTTGACTTGCCCAAAGCCTGAGCCTATATCCAAGAATACCGAATCTTCAGAGAACCCCAACTTGTAGAATGAAGAAATGATTTTGTCAACGCCCCCTTGAGTGATTTCCCCATAGCCGATTTGGGCGTTGCTTTCTCTCAATTGAGTCCCCATGTCAAGATTGTAGTGGGCTCTGGTCAAATGCAGATGCTTAAGTTGCTTTGATTAGTCCTTGGGCGTTGCTTCGTTGATATCTCGCCATTAGTAGTCTGAGTGCTTCTTGATATTTTATAACATAAAGTTGAGAGCTTCTTTCAAATCTGTTCCTTTCACTGACGATTCGATCTCCTCGATTCTATCTCCTGCAATCGATTGCTCTTCCTATGAGTAGACTCTTTCATTTGGTGTGTTGACTTTCTACTACTCATATCCAGCGTTGACAACAGATAGAGAATTGGATTTCACTAGATGCTAAAGAGATTTTGTGAAACTAAGCGAGGACAAGCTCTAATTGTATTCGGACCAAAGCCTTTGTTATTAGTCTTGAAAATCCAGTGGCTAATTAAAAAGGGGCCCCGAAGTTTAAAGATGTTATTGGGGTAATGGCTGCTAAGAAAAATTGATGCTGTTGGCACTGCTCACTATAGATACTTGCATTGAGAGTGGATTAAATGGGGTACTCATAGGATGGGGATTGAACATCTCTTAGACTGCTGATTAAAGTCCAGTGACGGGGTCCAACTTATTCTGGGGTTTTGGCTTTGTACAAACTGGGTTGTGTGCATTTAGACTGGAAATCTAGCTTTACAGTTGCTGGCTTACCTCTACGGGAGCCAAATGCCTGAGTGGCTGCTCTTACATCAGATGGGTTTCTTCTTAGTTGTCGTCGATAAGAAGGGGATATTTTGGGTGAAAGTGAGAGATCCTGCATAATGGGGTCAGCAGCATTGGTTGGCTGATAAATGATGGGTACACTCGATTTGATCATCTTTACTTATTATTGCTGTAGCATAGGTTCAAAGTTCATGGATCCTGGCTGTTCATAGAATAGTTCTTCTTATGACCCATCAGTGAATGACTCTTCCATATCAAGCAACATATGGTCATTCACTATCTTGGCAGGCGTGGTGGAGGCGATGTGCCCTTCCTTCTCTTCCTCAACATGTTTGACATTAGGGCTCACTCTGACTTCTAGGCAATCATTTAAGAGAATGATTTATTACCTTTGACTTGATCGTGCTTCTTAACATGGGGTTTAGCTTGAAGGGGTACATGTCTCTTGGCTTTGGCAATGGTTTTGGTTTTTGAGAGTACAATTACTACAAACACTTGTGCTTTCTCAAGCTGTCCTCAGAGATTGACTTATGGCCGCATATGTCACATGGGAACGTCTTACGATTCATTTTAAATTCTTCCCAAAACCCCGTGTGAACTATTTTAAGATGCTTGTAATAAGTGGAAGTGGCAGTGAATGTAGTAGTGTCAGTGCATTAATGGGGAGGAAGGGACACTTCTTGCTGGTCTTCTTTCTCTGATATTTTGTGGCAGCAGACTTCATTTTAGCGATTTCAATTTGTGCAAGTTAAATTGAAAAATTAATTACAATTACAATGCCGCTCTGGGGTTTTAAAGGATCGGCGTCAAATGGAATAGCAAATGAGACATTTTTATAATGGGCAGCTAACCAGTTGAGTTTAGTAGCTGACGACTGTTAATACATGTGTCATTTAGTTAGACAGCTTGAATATACTCGAGAGAATTGCTATTGCAGATTTAAATGCCAATGGAACATTTCCAGACAAGGGTTTAATTAATTAATGGCAATATTATTATAAGGAAGCTAAGATAAATATAGGAAGGTAAACAATCGCTATTGACTAAAGTAATCAGTATAGTATTAAGTGTATTATGATAGAATGCTTAAGTAATAAGAAGCAGTGATTAGTGAATGGATTAGGGGAAATGAATTTTTATGTTTTGATTATTTTTCAAGTGGGGGTTTAGGAGATTTTGCATATCTAGTACTCAGGACTCAGGCAACTTGTTCTCAAAAATGAAGCTTGTGGATTCTGCAGCTGCAATCGTATACCCAGAGTTCCTTAGAGTAGAGTTTGACATAGTAGGTGGTGGTTGGTTTGCACTTATTGCCAGCAGTCATATCGGGGAGGTTGAGAGCTTTCTTTGCCTTGTCCAATTGCTTTTAAAGTCTGGGCTTCAACTTGGGCTGTGCTATTACTTAATCTTCAATATCTGGATACACCTTCCTTTCTAGCTTCTCAGCATCATTACTCTTGAGTACTACGGCCTTGGGGTCAAGCAAAACCCACATCTGATCCTCCAGCTCCCTTGCTGCAGCAAGAAGTCTTGATGTTTTGGTGCATTTATAACCCACACTCCTCATGGATTTGTTCTTCTTCAACCATTTATCGAGTAAGATATTCAGGCACATGAATCTCGAAGTTTGGGTTCTGCAAGGAATGTCAACGAAGAAGTTGACCAGCGATTGAAGTATCATGGCAATTCGCACCCCTTGAGTTGTCAATGCTCGTGTTGAATTAATAGCGTGTCTCGAAGGATTGCACAAAGTTTTCGCCTTGCGATTGCGCTTGAACTTGCCAGGCTTCCAAACAATAGAGGTGTTGAACTCGACGACTGGGAACTTGTCAACTTTCAAGAATTCAAACACGTCAACTTGGATATCACTTAGAACTTTGAAATATGAAAGCTACTCGCTCACATCGCAATTGTATTCGTCGATAAAGGAATGGAATAGCTTACTGAAGCTCTTACGGAGCTGGCCATTTAAATAGCTTTGGAACACTGTGGCTTTTAAAGGGTTGAAAATCTTTAAGTACTTCTCAGGCATTTTCTCTATAGTCCTTGTTGAGAGATAGAATAATTCTTACCAGTGGCGACCTCGCCATAACGCTTATTTAGTAATGAGAGGTAAGCTGTGTTATAGACCATGTTTCTTAGCTCAAGCAGCTGCTCTGGTTGCAGCATCAATACGATGTTAAGCTTACGTTCAATCAAGCCGTCGCAGTGTCTTCCAAAATAGCAACTGCCTTCATTATGCTCACCTACATATGGATTTAAAATCAATGTCTTACTGATTTGTCTGGAATCTCTAGCAAGGTAAATGGGAGGAGAGATTGTGAAAGGTCCAGTGATCCTTTAGCATGAGATCGAATTTCATTAACTGACTTGGGGCTCAGGATAGTTGAAGAAATCATAGGCAGTGTCGATAGTAGAGCCAGTCATCACTTGGGGTTGTTTGGATTCCTCAAGTTGATTTTCCTTGACTCCCAATAGTTGAAGGCCAGCTTAAGTATTCATAAATGAAGATGGGGCAAAATTAGGAATAGCAGTGTCAATCACGACTTCTTCAGCGTCAGAATCTTCTATGATTAAGGGCTTGTGCATGCGTTGATGGTGTCTGCTCATTGTGCGTTTAAACATCCATTTGCCACAAACTTGGCAAGGAAGTTGGTCGAACTGGCTCTACGATTTTGCATATCTAAAGTTAATAAATAAGAAGGGGAATTCTTACTTTGAAAGTTGGTTGCTGCTCTGGTTGCTGGCTTGCTTCAACTGATACCTTAACATTTAAATTAATATTTTAGGGAGATAGTTGGCAGAGATTCATGACTGCTGAGAAGCAGTCTATACTGTAGTGGAAATTTTCCGTCTAAATAGAAATTGGTAAAGTATTTAAAGAGTTTGGGTTTAAGAGCAACATATATATATAAACTTACCAGAGCCATGAATAAGGTAAGTCCAACCATTAATTTTCACCTATTGCTGGGTAGATGCCGCAACCCCTCATCATTGCGGCTGGCCATTGACGATTTTAGCCATGTTTGCCCAATATTCATCGGATTGCTGGAGTGGTCAGCGAATTGAGTGGAAATTTTGTGATTTGGAACTTAGTTATAAAAATTGAATTCAGATTTTAGATTTTATCTATAAATTATTAAACATACCCCTCTTATCTACTCATGAACCTCGTTATACCCCCAACCTCTCACATTACTCCTTTTAATCACTCAACACTCTATTTAATCATCTCAAATTCATTCAATCTCACTCAATCAACTATCAGGGGTTTGGGGTTTGGGAGTTTTGTTGGCTTTGCCAACCATATTTTTGAACCCCCTCAGATCGGTAGGTCGGTGGCCAATTTCTGATCTGAGGCTACTTTTCAGGGACCTCCTCATTTCCCCCGGATGCACCATGAGGTCCAACCTTGAGTCTCAGATCGACCCAAACCACTCTCAGTCGTCTAGAAATCCAAGCCTCACTACATAAACATAAAAAAAGTTGGTTTTCGAGTTGAGGAACCGCGGATTTAGAAGGGGGGTCGAATTATTTTCAATTCCAAGTTTGAAAGTGCCTATACTATCTCTAACGGATTATAGAGTATGACTTATATGATTTTACAAAAATTATTTTCCAATCTTCTCCCCATCCCACCATCCCAACTCAAACATCGCTAATACACTCTAGATCGACGAGATAGAAGGAAAGAAGCCGATTGGTGGTGGGAGTGGCTATATCCCATCTTGAAATGTCAGGGCGGTCCTAACGGCCATTTTGGCCTTGAAATTTTCAAAAATCTGCCTCCTCCTCACCCCTTGAGTCCAGCCCAGCTCTACCCCATGTGATCTCTATGGTGGCTAATTGATCATAGTCATTGATAACATTGTTCATTACAAATAACATGTAACTATATGACTGTTCAAGCAATAGATGAGGTGGCAGGCTTCGAATACTAGGCAAATGGGGTCTTACTTGGACTTGTTTGGCCTTAAGACCTAGAATATGGAACATTTCCAGAACAGCACTTTGGCTGGCTAGCTTTAGACCCTTCACCTGACTATCAGAAATTTTGGTAGGATAACTAGTCATTGGTGCCTTTGACATGACAACAACATTAGGACAGGGTAGAGATGATAGGGTAAGACTAGAGAGCAGTAGACCAGCCCAATAGTCAGGCCAAAGCTTTGATTCTAAGGTTAAAGTGAAGAATATTACTTAAAATTAATACATACTATAACTATTCAAACATGCCTCGCTGAGGCTCGATTGCTTTCAAGCAACCCTTCCCCAGTGCAATAAACACCAGAGATTGGCTGCCCTGGCCAGAGGACCCCTCGACAGATAAATATGGCTGTCAGAGTCAGGTCATAGCCACCACACACAAACCCTAAAGACTTAGACTAAGAAGCTAACAAAAAACTAAACACTGTGAGCCAGGTATTAACCCAGCCACCACTTAGCTTAGGCAACGAAGAAACAAGAAGTAAAAGACTCAAACAAAACAAACAAGCAGTGAGTAGCACTGCAAGCAGGTGACCTGCTGAGACGAGTTCTCACTGCTGTTGACCTATAGAAGTAGTTAAGAGTGTGAATATCACTTACCAATACCAGAGTACCCTCTCAAGTAACAGAGTAACGTTGAGTAAGAAAGCTGAGCTCAGACCAGCTCTAAGTTTAAGCTAAAGTTTAGTAAGTACAAGTACCAGCAACAGCCCTGCAAAGCCCTCGGCGAGGATACAGCCTGAGAGGTCTTACGCCACTTCGGCCTTCAGGGTGTGTACCTCAACACCGTTGGAGTGAGAGTCTTTCACAGAACTTAGGATTACTGGGTTTTAAAGTTAAAATCAAAAAAACTTAAGTAAAAGAAAAGTTTCAAAATTAGCTATTTAAAAACCCCAAAAGCAAGTGAAACTGAAACAGCTAACAAACTTCTCAAACTAAAGCTCTAGCTAAATCTATCTGATGATCAATCACAAACAACAACATAAACCCCAAATATTTTTGGGAACTTCCAAATATTAGTTTGGGAAAATCTAGAAAGTTCTATTTTCCAAATTTTGGGTACTTAAGCAAGCTCTAAATATTTAATGTAATGATTATTTTATTTCTGATTGATGATGTTAGTGTTTGTTTGGTGGCCACCTCTTGTATTGCTTTGATTGGACAGCAGTAGCATTGAGCAGTTTGGGCAGTAGCAACTTTAGCAATGGAGTCAGCAGCATCAGCATCCTCAATGAATTTTAAGGTAAGTATTTTTCCAATAATCTTCAAAAAATCATCTATTATTTTTAACTTTATTTTTAGATTCAGCAGCAACAACAGAGAACAGCAGCAGTAGGCAGATTGGGAATCTTCAGCAACAGCAGCTCCTCTAATAATTCTAAGGTAAGGGAGGCTTAGGTAGGCCTCGTTGACTGTTAATCAACATGATGTAATAACCCCAATGATGTGATAACCCCAAAGATTGTTAAAATCTTACATTTTTAGGTTTTTATAGGATTTTAGGTCCAGTAGGTGAGCAGAGAGATTCAGAGATTTCAGAAGATTTAGAGAGATTCAACAAGATTCAGAGATTTGAGCAGATTCAGCTTCATTATATTCAGCTTCTATGATTCAGCAACTTTAGCATCAAAGTAAGTAACTTCAACATTTCCTTTTATTTACATTCAACTTTTAGCATCACGACTTCAGCAGATTCAGCGATTTTAGTAATTAGGTTAGGTGGTCACCATTAGTTCTTATAGTATGAATCAATCAAATATGGAATGAAAAATAAATTAGAAATAAATTGAAATTTAATTAAATGACTTCAATGCAAAGTTTAATTAATACAGACTGTGGAGTTAGGGGTAAGAAGCGCAAACGATAAATCGATGAACCAGACCTACTGGCCTAGGAATTCGTTCGCAAGAGGAGGCAGCTGGACAGTGTGGATCTCATACAGTATCTTAAGGGAAAGCAGAAGCTAGCAATAAAGAAGGAGCGACCCCAGCAGAATCAACTCAGGAGTAAGCATTTGTCAATGAGGGACACTACCGAAGCGCTCTAAGAGCTGGTAGTCATTTTACGGCATTCGTCTATGACATCCCCTTTACGAGTTTGGCACAGCCACAGGGATATTGCGTTGCGTCTGGGCATTAAGGTCTCAACAATTTCAATGATTCTTCGGAGATGGCGCTTGAACAACTTTAGGGTTATCCGTAAACGCTCCAACTGTGCTCGCAACCGCAAGCAGATACTGGCAAAATGGTAGATTGCGTGGGTGTGCTCCGTGGAATCCTTGCAAACAATGGCTGGCCTCTCGCTTGCAAGGAGAGCGGAACTGATAAAAGTCAAGTATGGGTTGCCCTCATTCGCGGCGTCGACGTTGGCGAGGGTCTATAAGAGAAATGGGATACGCTTCGCCAAACCCCAGTACCAGTATAGTGCCAAAGTCAGAGGCCTTGACAAATACAAGGCGGCTCAGGAGGACAAGGCACGCGACCTCGGCAACCTCATATAGAGTGGGCAGCATGTGATCTATATCGACGAGACAACTGTCCATCGCTGGTAAACACCCACCCGCGTTTGGAGCAAGAGGGGAGTCGCCATTACCATTCCTAGCTCGAGAGGACGTTCCTTTACGATAGTAGCAGCAATAAGCAGCCGCTTGGGCATGATTGGCTATAGGATTTTCACGGGTGGGCTAAATGGCGAACGCTTCAAGAGTTTCCTTGAGGACATCAATAGACGCCTGGGCGGTACGGCGTACTGCGTGATGGATAACTTGTCGGCGCACCACAGCAAAGTAGCACGAGAAGCCTTCAGCGATAAACTCATTCCTTTCTTCCTTCCACCTTACAGCTGCGCTATGAACTCCATCGAGCGATTATGGGCCGTCATCAAACGGGAGTGGAGATAGCGAGTCATTCACTTCAGCCAGCGCCAACCTTCTGATAACTTGGTGCTGCAGACGTTGTAAGAGATATTTGATGGTCTTGACCAGCAGTCAGTGCGCAACATCTGCTCCTCAAACTTCACAGCCTTGATAGGTGCTTTGCAGGGCCACGTCGTATGATCAAAACTGCATTTTCGATGGGGTGCCGTATTGCGAAGTATGGATTGCTTTACTTGCGCTTTGTTACCCTAATGATGAACTGATTAAGGAAGCAAATGGTACTTACGGAGGGGACTTTTCTGGACGCCACTATCTGACTGGTCTAGGGCGGCTAAGCGATTCTCAACAGCGTCTTTATATATGGCAAGCTTATGCTTCTTAGCCGCTGGCTTCCCTTATCGTACCAGGGCCAGGTTAGTTCGCCGATGCGTCTTCTTAGAGTGAGGCAAGTTCTTGAGGAACCCACTAGGCAACTCCACCACCCTGAGGTTCTTGATTGTGTTGGCTTTGGGCGGGGGTAGGTAGCTCTTATCGAAAATCTCATCGCGGGGGCTGTATGTTGAAAGCACGCTTACCAGCCAAGCCTTATCCGGCTGTCGACTCTCATCTATGCCTAGCGGCTTCTTCATCTTCTCTGCGGCATCCGCAACCTTCTCGAGGAGTGCCTACTTGGGAGGCGGCCTCACACAAGGCAAGAGTCGAATGTCTTTGTACAGAGGGCACCATAGCTCTCCGCTGATGACTTGGAGCAAATAGTCTTGGGTAACGATCGAAGACTTAATCTTTGGAAGGAAATAGCCGTTCCTGAGGGTAGACTCATAGAGTTCCTGCTTCGAGTTGATATAGCGCGAGAGCTACTCAAGGGAAACCTTACTCGGATCGTTCATCGTTATCGAGATTTTTAATATAGTGGACCTTGAGGATTGATTTCACTTTATCTCGTTACCGCCCTAGGGAAATTAAACCAAAGCTAGAGATTTCGATAGCCCCTCTTTAGACGCAGCTACTGTTAGGATTTGCGTTGACTTTTACTTGGTGGCTAGCGTGATAATCAAACATCTCTTCCTGGAAGTATGCTGACTACGAACTTCAAGGCTACTATCCGGGAGACCCTAATGCGAATCAATGGGTTTCGAATGTTCAAATACTTTAGGGCTCGTTATTTGATTTCAGTTTATCTCCTCGGGCGCTCACGCAAATGGGACCAAACGACTATAGATTGAATGCTTACTTGAGGAGGGATGTACAGTTGGTAAATGCGCTGTGTTATAATTAGCAGGGAACGAGTAATCTTTAAATCATTATTAGGAGGAATTAAATACTTAATAGATTCTCACGGATGCTCCTAAGCGCTCTCAAGCGGCTTCTGGGCCCTATGCTTCTTCTTCGTGGTCATGAGCTTGGCTTTGGACTTTTTATTACGCTTAGTGTTCACAATCCGTCCCTTCGTCGATGCTATTTCTCCTGTCATGAGACTCTTCAACAACGCCAACTATTTCTGTTTCTCTTCGGAGTTGTACGTATCCGCCTCCAGCACCCAAAGCTGCACCGCATAGACGCTCTTCAGAAAGTTCTCGACATTCCAGTAGGAAGCACATTTTTCAATTCCTGTGTAGAGAATGGCA
>ARYC01019443.1:0-19906 GCA_000711775.1 Oxytricha trifallax | reverse complement strand
TCTTTCATTTGGTGTGTTGACTTTCTACTACTCATACCCAGCGTTGACAACAGATAGAGAATTGGGGTTCACTAGATGCTAAAGAGATTTTGTGAAACTAAGCGAGGACAAGCTCTAATTGTATTCGGACCAAAGCCTTGGTTATTAGTCTTGAAAATCCAGTGGCTAATTAAAAAGGGGCCCGGAAGTTTAAAGATGTTATTGGGGTAATGGCTGCTAAGAAAAATTGATGCTGTTGGCACTGCTCACTATAGATGCTTGCATTGAGAGTGGATTAAATGGGGTACTCATAGGATGGGGATTGAACATCTCTTAGACTGCGATTAAAGTCCAGTGACGGGGTCCAACTTATTCTGGGGTTTTGGCTTTGTACAAACTGGGTGGTGTGCATTTAGACTGGAAATCTAGCTTTACAGTTGCTGGCTGACCTCTACGGGAGCCAAATGCCTGAGTGGCTGCTCTTACATCAGATGGGTTTCTTCTTAGTTGTCGTCGATAAGAAGGGGACATTTTGGGGGTGAAAGTGAGAGATCCTGCATAATGGGGTCAGCAGCATCGGTTGGCTGATAAATGATGGGTACACTCGATTTGATCAAATTTACTTATTATTGCTGTAGCATAGGTTCAAAGTTCATGGATCCTGGCTGTTCATAGAATAGTTCTTCTTATGAAACCATCAGTGAATGACTCTTCCATATCAAGCAACATATGGTCATTCACTATCTTGGCAGGCGTGGTGGAGGCGATGTGCCCTTCCTTCTCTTCCTCAACATGTTTGACATTAGGGCTCACTCTGACTTCTAGGCAATCATTTAAGAGAATAATTTATTACATTTGACTTGATCGTGCTTCTTAACATGGGGTTTAGCTTGAAGGGGTACATGTCTCTTGGCTTTGGCAATGGTTTTGGTTTTTGAGGGTACCAATTACTACAAACACTTGTGCTTTCTCAAGCTGTCCTCAGAGATTGACTTATGGCCGCATATGTCACAAGAGAACGTCTTACGATTCATTTTAAATTCTTCCCAAAACCCCTGTGAACTATTTTAAGATGCTTGTAATAAGAGGAAGTGGCAGTGAATGTAGTAGTGTCAGTGCATTAATGGGGGAGGAAGGGACACTACTTGCTGATCTTCTTTCTCTGATATTTTGGGGCAGCAGACTTCATTTTAGCGATTTCAATGTGTGCAAGTTAAATTGAAAAATTAATTACAATTACAATGCCGCTCTGGGGTTTTAAAGGAGCGGCGTCAAATGGAATAGCAAATGAGACATTTTTATAATGGGGCAGCTAACCAGTTGAGTTTAGTAGCTGACGACTGTTAATACATGTGTCATTTAGTTAGACAGCTTGAATATACTCGAGAGAATTGCTATTGCAGATTTAAATGCCAATGGAACATTTCCAGACAAGGGTTTAATTAATTAATGGCAATATCAATATAAGGAAGCTAAGATAAATATAGGAAGGTAAACAATCGCTATTGACTAAAGTAATCAGTATAGTATGAAGTGTATTATGATAGAATGCTTAAGTAATAAGAAGCAGTGATTAGTGAATGGATTAGGGGAAATGAATTTTTATGTTTTGATTATTTTTCAAGTGGGGGTTTAGGAGATTTGGCATATCTAGTACTCAGGACTCAGGCAACTTGTTCTCAAAAATGAAGCTTGTGGATTCTGCAGCTGCAATCGTATACCAAGAGTTCCTTAGAGTAGAGTTTGACATAGTAGGTGGTGGTTGGTTTGCACTTATTGCCAGCAGTCATATCGGGGAGGTTGAGAGCCTTCTTTGCCTTGTCCAATTGCTTTTAAAGTCTGGGCTTCAACTTGGGCTGTGCTATAACTTAATCTTCAATATCGGGATACACCTTCCTTTCTAGCTTCTCAGCATCATTACTCTTGAGTACTACGGCCTTGGGGTCAAGCAAAACCCACATCTGATCCTCCAGCTCCCTTGCTACAGCAAGAAGTCTTGATGTTTTGGTGCATTTATAACCCACACTCCTCATGGATTTGTTCTCCTTCAACCATTTATCGAGTAAGATATTCAGGCACATGAATCTCGAAGTTTGGGGTCTGCAAGGAATGTCAACGAAGAAGTTGACCAGCGATTGAAGTATCATGGCAATTCGCACCCCCTGAGTTGTCAATGCTCGTGTTGAATTAATAGCGTGTCTCGAAGGATTGCACAAAGTTTTCGACTTGCGATTGCGCTAGAACTTGCCAGGCTTCCAAACAATAGAGGTGTTGAACTCGACGACTGGGAACTTGTCAACTTTCAAGAATTCAAACACGTCAACTTGGATATCACTTAGAACTTTGAAATATGAAAGCTAATCGCTCACATCGCAATTGTATTCGTCGATAAAGGAATGGAATAGCTTACTGAAGCTCTTACGGAGCTGGCCATTTAAATAGCTTTGGAACACTGTGGCTTTTAAAGGGTTGAAAATCTTTAAGTACTTCTCAGGCATTTTCTCTATAGTCCTTGGTGAGAGATAGAATAATTCTTACCAGTGGCGACCTCGCCATAACGCTTATTTAGTAATGAGAGGTAAGCTGTGTTATAGACCATGTTTCTTAGCTCAAGCAGCTGCTCTGGTTGCAGCATCAATACGAGTTAAGCTTACGTTCAATCAAGCCGTCGGAAGTGTCTTCCAAAATAGCAACTGCCTTCATTATGCTCACCTACATATGGATTTAAAATCAATGTCTTACTGATTTGTCTGGAATCTCTAGCAAGGTAAATGGGAGGAGAGATTGTGAAAGGTCCAGTGATCCTTTAGCATCAGATCGAATTTCATTAACTTGACTTGGGGCTCAGGATAGTTGAAGAAATCATAGGCAGTGTCGATAGTAGAGCCAGTCATCACTTGGGGTTGTTTGGATTCCTCAAGTTGATTTTCCTTGACTCCCAATAGTTGAAGGCCAGCTTAAGTATTCATAAATGAAGATGGGGCAAAATTAGGAATAGCAGTGTCAATCACGACTTCTTCAGCGTCAGAATCTTCTATGATTAAGGGCTTGTGCATGCGTTGATGGTGTCTGCTCATTGTGCGTTTAAACATCCATTTGCCACAAACTTGGCAAGGAAGTTGGTCGAACTGGCTCTACGATTTTGCATATCTAAAGTTAATAAATAAGAAGGGGAATTCTTACTTTGAATGGGCCGCTGCTCTGGTTGCTGGCTTGCTTCAACTGATACCTTAACATTTAAATTAATATTATAGGGAGATAGTTGACAGAGATTCATAACTGCTGAGAAGCAGTCTTTACTGTAGTGGAAATTTTCCGTCTAAATAGAAATTGGTAAAGTATATAAAGAGTTTTGGGTTTAAGAGCAATATATATATATTAACTTACCAGAGCCATGATTAAGGTAAGTCCAACCATTAATTTACGCCTATTGCTGGGTAGATGCCGCAACCCATCATCATTGCGGCTGGCCATTGACGATTTTAACCATCATTGCCCAATATTCATCGAATTGCTGGAGTGGTCAGCGAATTGAGTGGAAATTTTGTGATTTGGAACTTAGTTATAAAAATTGAATTCAGATTTTAGATTTTAACTATAAATTATTAAACATACCCCTCTTATCTACTCATGAACCTCGTTATACCCCCAACCTCTCACATTACTCCTTTTAATCACTCAACACTCTATTTAATCATCTCAAATTCATTCAATCTCACTCAATCAACTATCAGGGGGTTTGGGGTTTGGGAGTTTTGTTGGCTTTGCCAACCATATTTTTGAACCCCCTCAGATCGGTAGGTCGGTGGCCCCAATTTCTGAATCTGAGGCCACTTTTCAGGGACCTCCTCATTTCCCCCGGATAAAAACCATGAGGTCCAACCTTGAGTCTCAGATCGACCCCAAACCACTCCCAGTCGTCTAGAAATCCAAGCCTCACTACAGAAACATAAAAAAAGTTGGTTTTAGAGTTGAGGAACCGCGGATTTAGAGGGTGGGGTCGAATTATTTTCAATTCCAAGTTTGAAAGTGCCTATACTATCCCTAACGGATTATAGAATATGACTTATATGATTTTACAAAAATTATTTTCCAATCTCCTCCCCATCCCACCATCCCAACCCAAACAACGCTAATACACTCTAGATCGACGAGATAGAAGGAAAGAAGCCGATTGATGGTGGGAGTGGCTATATCCCATCTTGAAATGTCAGGGAGGTTCTAACGGCCATTTTGGCCTTGAAATTTTCAAAAATCTGCCTCCTCCTCACCCCTTGGGTCCAGCCCAGCTCTACCCCATGTGATCTCTATGGTGGCTAATTGATCATAGTCATTGATAACATAGTTCATTACAAATAACATGTAACTATATGACTGTTCAAGCAATAGATGAGGTGGCAGGCTTCGAATACTAGGCAAATGGGGTCTTACTTGGACTTGTTTGGCCTTAAGACCTAGAATATGGAACATTTCCAGAACAGCACTTTGGCTGGCTAGCTTTAGACCCTTCACCTGACTTTCAGAAATTTTGGTAGGATAACTAGTCATTGGTGCCTTTGACATGACAACAACATTAGGACAGGGTAGAGATGATGGGTTAAGTCTAGAGAGCAGTAGACCAGCCCAAAAGTCAGGCCAAAGCTTGGATTCTAAGGTTAAAGTGAAGAATATTACTTAAAATTAAGACATACTATAACTATTCAAACATGCCTCGCTGAGGCTCGATTGCTTTCAAGCAACCCTTCCCCAGTGCGATAAACACCAGAGATTGGCTGCCCTGGCCAGAGGACCCCTCGACAGATAAATATGGTTGTCAGAGTCAGGTCATAGCCACCACACACAAACCTAAAGACTTAAACTAAGAAGCTAACAAAAAACTAAACACTGTGAGGCAGGTATTAACCCAGCCACCACTTAGCTTGGGCAACGAAGAAACAAGAAGTAAAAGACTCAAACAAAACAAACAAGCTGTGAGTAGCACTGCAAGCAGGTGACCTTGCTGAGACGAGTTCTCACTGCTGTTGACCTATAGAAGTAGTTAAGAGTGTGAATATCACTTACCAATACCAGAGTACCCTCTCAAGTAACAGAGCAACGTTGAGTAAGAAAGCTGAGCTCAGACCAGCTCTAAGTTTAAGCTCAAGTTTAGTAAGTACAAGTACCAGCAACAGCCCTGCAAAGCCCTCGCCGAAGATACAGCCTGAGAGGTCTTACGCCACTTCGGCCTTCAGGGTGTGTACCTCAACACCGTTGGAGTGAGAGTCTTTCACAGAACTTAGGATTACTGGGTTTTAAAGTTAAAATCAAAAAAACTTAAGTAAAAGAAAAGTTTCAAAATTAGCTATTTAAAAACCCCAAAAGCAAGTGAAACTGAAACAGCTAACAAACTTCTCAAACTAAAGCTCTAGCTAAATCTATCTGATGATCAATCACAAACAACAACATAAACCCCAAATATTTTTGGGAACTTCCAAATATTAGTTTGGGAAAATCTAGAAAGTTCTATTTTCCAAATTTGGGTACTTAAGCAAGCTCTAAATATTTAATGTAATGATTATTTTATTTCTGATTGATGATGTTAGTGTTTGTTTGGTGGCCACCTCTTGTATTGCTTTGATTGGACAGCAGTAGCATTGAGCAGTTTGGGCAGTAGCAACTTTAGCAATGGAGTCAGCAGCATCAGCATCCTCAATGAATTTTAAGGTAAGTATTTTTCCAATAATCTTCAAAAAATCATCTATTATTTTTAACTTTATTTTTAGATTCAGCAGCAACAACAGAGAACAGCAGCAGTAGGCAGATTGGAGTCTTCAGCATCAGCATTCTCTAATTATTTTAAGGTAAGGGAGGCTTAGGTAGGCCTCGTTGACTGTTAATCAACATGATGTAATAACCCCAATGATGTGATAACCCCAAAGATTGTTAAAATCTTACATTTTTAGGTTTTTATAGGATTTTAGGTCCAGTAGGTGAGCAGAGAGATTCAGAGATTTCAGAAGATTTAGAGAGATTCAACAAGATTCAGAGATTTGAGCAGATTCAGCTTCATTATATTCAGCTTCTATGATTCAGCAACTTTAGCATCAAAGTAAGTAACTTCAACATTTCCTTTTATTTACATTCAACTTTTAGCATCACGACTTCAGCAGATTCAGCGATTTTAGTAATTAGGTTAGGTGGTCACCATTAGTTCTTATAGTATGAATCAATCAAATATGGAATGAAAAATAAATTAGAAATAAATTGAAATTTAATTAAATGACTTCAATGCAAAGTTTAATTAATACAGACTGTGGAGTTAGGGGTAAGAAGCGCAAACGATAAATCGATGAACCAGACCTACTGGCCTAGGAATTCGTTCGCAAGAGGAGGCAGCTGGACAGTGTGGATCTCATACAGTATCTTAAGGGAAAGCAGAAGCTAGCAATAAAGAAGGAGCGACCCCAGCAGAATCAACTCAGGAGTAAGCATTTGTCAATGAGGGACACTACCGAAGCGCTCTAAGAGCTGGTAGTCATTTTACGGCATTCGTCTATGACATCCCCTTTACGAGTTTGGCACAGCCACAGGGATATTGCGTTGCGTCTGGGCATTAAGGTCTCAACAATTTCAATGATTTTCGGAGATGGCGCTTGAACAACTTTAGGGTTATCCGTAAACGCTCCAACTGTGCTCGCAACCGCAAGCAGATACTGGCAAAATGGTAGATTGCGTGGGTGTGCTCCGTGGAATCCTTGCAAACAATGGCTGGCCTCTCGCTTGCAAGGAGAGCGGAACTGATAAAAGTCAAGTATGGGTTGCCCTCATTCGCGGCGTCGACGTTGGCGAGGGTCTATAAGAGAAATGGGATACGCTTCGCCAAACCCCAGTACCAGTATAGTGCCAAAGTCAGAGGCCTTGACAAATACAAGGCGGCTCAGGAGGACAAGGCACGCGACCTCGGCAACCTCATATAGAGTGGGCAGCATGTGATCTATATCGACGAGACAACTGTCCATCGCTGGTAAACACCCACCCGCGTTTGGAGCAAGAGGGGAGTCGCCATTACCATTCCTAGCTCGAGGGGACGTTCCTTTACGATAGTAGCAGCAATAAGCAGCCGCTTGGGCATGATTGGCTATAGGATTTTCACGGGTGGGCTAAATGGCGAACGCTTCAAGAGTTTCCTTGAGGACATCAATAGACGCCTGGGCGGTACGGCGTACTGCGTGATGGATAACTTGTCGGCGCACCACAGCAAAGTAGCACGAGAAGCCTTCAGCGATAAACTCATTCCTTTCTTCCTTCCACCTTACAGCTGCGCTATGAACTCCATCGAGCGATTATGGGCCGTCATCAAACGGGAGTGGAGATAGCGAGTCATTCACTTCAGCCAGCGCCAACCTTCTGATAACTTGGTGCTGCAGACGTTGTAAGAGATATTTGATGGTCTTGACCAGCAGTCAGTGCGCAACATCTGCTCCTCAAACTTCACAGCCTTGATAGGTGCTTTGCAGGGCCACGTCGTATGATCAAAACTGCATTTTCGATGGGGTGCCGTATTGCGAAGTATGGATTGCTTTACTTGCGCTTTGTTACCCTAATGATGAACTGATTAAGGAAGCAAATGGTACTTACGGAGGGGACTTTTCTGGACGCCACTATCTGACTGGTCTAGGGCGGCTAAGCGATTCTCAACAGCGTCTTTATATATGGCAAGCTTATGCTTCTTAGCCGCTGGCTTCCCTTATCGTACCAGGGCCAGGTTAGTTCGCCGATGCGTCTTCTTAGAGTGAGGCAAGTTCTTGAGGAACCCACTAGGCAACTCCACCACCCTGAGGTTCTTGATTGTGTTGGCTTTGGGCGGGGGTAGGTAGCTCTTATCGAAAATCTCATCGCGGGGGCTGTATGTTGAAAGCACGCTTACCAGCCAAGCCTTATCCGGCTGTCGACTCTCATCTATGCCTAGCGGCTTCTTCATCTTCTCTGCGGCATCCGCAACCTTCTCGAGGAGTGCCTACTTGGGAGGCGGCCTCACACAAGGCAAGAGTCGAATGTCTTTGTACAGAGGGCACCATAGCTCTCCGCTGATGACTTGGAGCAAATAGTCTTGGGTAACGATCGAAGACTTAATCTTTGGAAGGAAATAGCCGTTCCTGAGGGTAGACTCATAGAGTTCCTGCTTCGAGTTGATATAGCGCGAGAGCTACTCAAGGGAAACCTTACTCGGATCGTTCATCGTTATCGAGATTTTTAATTATAGTGGACCTTGAGGATTGATTTCACTTTATCTCGTTACCGCCCTAGGGAAATTAAACCAAAGCTAGAGATTTCGATAGCCCCTCTTTAGACGCAGCTACTGTTAGGATTTGCGTTGACTTTTACTTGGTGGCTAGCGTGATAATCAAACATCTCTTCCTGGAAGTATGCTGACTACGAACTTCAAGGCTACTATCCGGGAGACCCTAATGCGAATCAATGGGTTTCGAATGTTCAAATACTTTAGGGCTCGTTATTTGATTTCAGTTTATCTCCTCGGGCGCTCACGCAAATGGGACCAAACGACTATAGATTGAATGCTTACTTGAGGAGGGATGTACAGTTGGTAAATGCGCTGTGTTATAATTAGCAGGGAACGAGTAATCTTTAAATCATTATTAGGAGGAATTAAATACTTAATAGATTCTCACGGATGCTCCTAAGCGCTCTCAAGCGGCTTCTGGGCCCTATGCTTCTTCTTCGTGGTCATGAGCTTGGCTTTGGACTTTTTATTACGCTTAGTGTTCACAATCCGTCCCTTCGTCGATGCTATTTCTCCTGTCATGAGACTCTTCAACAACGCCAACTATTTCTGTTTCTCTTCGGAGTTGTACGTATCCGCCTCCAGCACCCAAAGCTGCACCGCATAGACGCTCTTCAGAAAGTTCTCGACATTCCAGTAGGAAGCACATTTTTCAATTCCTGTGTAGAGAATGGCAGTTCGGGCGCTGTCGAAGAGAGCGATGCCCTGCGAACATTTCTTCAAGGTGACTGCGTGAGTGAAAGTGAGCCCGATAGCTTAGTCCCTGTAGATCATAATGAAAACCCTTGAATTCGATTAATCTAGCTAACTGAGCAAATCTCTGCAGTAAGGATTTTCGTGAGAGTACTCCCATTCGTATATTTTGGCTGGTGAGTAGAGATTGTCATTAGAATCAGCAGCGACATCGCTCATCTACTTGAGCGAAACCCCGTTGATTTGCTTGAAGGTGAGGGCCCCCTGGTGAGTGGTGTGCATTCTCCTGCGCATGAAGCGAATTACTTGCTCGCGCGATGTGTAGCAACGGTACCCAACAGCGTAGTTGAGCGCGTGGATCACGCAATCCATATAATTTTGCGGCTAAGCCCCCTCGAACCACATCCTGCTGAAGTTTAATCTGTTGGGTTCGAACACTTAATGCTAGTATCTCTTCGAATAATACCAGCCAGTTCCAAAGTCAATATCCGTAAACGACTGCTGTATTTGAGTAATTTCAGTGGCCGTCTTACTAGCTCCTGCGCAATTGCCTCTGGCCTTTACTATTTTTGGTTGGGTTACCTAAACCTTGTTGACTTTGATGTAATCGTGAATAGGGCCAAGAAGATCGTCAGCGAAGCGCTGTGCGAGATAATAGTAATCTGCGAGGACGATGCTATTGGAACCATGGTATCTTAGCTTGAATGATATGGTCTTGCCTCGAATGGGATCTATAGAGTTCTCGTGACCTATGACTGAATACTTCTATTTCAGGGAGAGTGTGCTCGAGCGCGTAAGGCCCTTTGGCCTTACTGGAAGTTTATCTTTAAGGGTTTTATCTGAACGAGCTTTAAATTCTTCATCGCTGGCAATGTCATCTCCATTTTTCTAGACGATGGGCTTTATCCGAGTGCCTTTCTTAGGATCTTAAGCCAGTTCTAATTTATCTTAAATCGATGAGGGCTTTTTAATATCCTTGTGAATCGCCTTGCCCCGAGAATTATGATCAACGCTTGACGCTGAGCTGGAACTTGAGCTGGAACAAGAGCTTGAGCTTGAGCTGCTACTGGAATCTGAATCGCCTCGATCGTTTTGGTCGCCCTCAGCACTAGCCGCAGCGGGAATGTTATTATCCTTACCCGAAAGCCTCTTATCCTAGGGAATATCCTTAGCAGGAGAGTTATCCCTATTACTTAATTACTCCAGCTGGCCATCGTTACTGTAATTACTCACGGCATCGCCATTAACTGCAGCGATCAGACTTTTGCTGGCCTGGTCTGAGGAGGACACTTCGTTGGGTTAACTAGAGGCCTCTCTTGCGTCCGCCATTATCTCTTTATCCTAATCCATTAGTATTGAATTTATCTAGATTATGGAGCGCCCTCCCTTAAGTTGCCTGTCAACAGCCATCAGCTTGAATATTGATACGGTTGGGTACTATCCTATTCAGAAATTCTATAGACCGAAGCTCGGCACTAGCGATACCTCATCGTCCCCAGCAGAAAGTCAATAAAATCTCCAGGGGTCCAAATGTTGTTGGGGCCTCAATAGCGTTATTGATTTTTTTGCGAATTGGGATTTGCGCAATTATTATTCCAACTCGTATCTTTACATTTTCACAACCCCCTATATAAGATATTTCACGATTCTGTAAGAGTTGCGAGTGAGATTTTCAGCAAATCATAATCGCTCTAAGTCGCGGAACCCAGATGCGGGAAAAAAATTGGCAGAGTGACGGCAGGAGGAGCGTTGTGATGAAGTGAGAGGGCCATGATCCAAAGCCAAGTACCATCCAAGCAACAGACGCCATAGAGAGGATCCATACATTCCAACGAGCTACCCATAATGATGCCACCAAAACCCGCGCTATTTCACCCAACATCACCACAAGCGACCACACACTATCAGACACCAACCATCGCGCACCATAGAGCCCACTTAAGTATCATATGCGGTAACAATCACATGGCAACATGAAAGATATGCCCAACCCCCATCTCTTCAAGGTAACTCCACTTTATATTAAGCAGCATATTTATTTTTTATTTTGTATTTATTAATTAATATTCTCTAATCCCAAATTTGATAAATTCTTACTATTAGTTTGATTAGGTTAGGTTTTTATAGTCTGTCTTCTTCTTATATTCTTATACTAGCTGGTCTGAGCTCAGTTTATTGCTGGGCGAGGGCTAACTTTCTAAACTGGCTTTATTGATAATTATTCATTCATTATTAAACCAAAGTTTTTGAGATTTTCAGAAAATACTTGATTTTACTCAATGTGTGAAAATCTCTGATTTTGATTTAGCATTCTGATAATTTAGAAGTATTAAAGTTCAGAAACTTTCTTAAAGTTGAGATAGTAGCTCCTCTTAGTTCAGTAGTTTTATTTAAGCCTATATTCAATAATTAATTCTTGAAACTTAAACTTTATATTTTCAATATTCGTTGATGTGTCATGTGCAAGCCCAAACCCCAAAACCCTTTGGCCCTAATTTTTGTAAACATGTTTTCGTTTTTGATAATTGATTTGACTTACCCTGTAATTAAACCAAAAGTAAGTTGTGGTTCTGGAAAAGTTCCACTCAAGCTCTGTAATTCTGCTCTATCTCCCACTCATCCTCAGCCCTTGTGGCTGGCACTCTGTGCAAGTTAAGGAATGATGTCAACTTACTTGTGCTACTTCACGTTTCTCTGCCCGCCCTCCCTCCACAAGAAACTCACCATGCCAATTAGTGCTTCGCACAGTTGCTGGCCTATCTCCGATCCTCTACAAGAAAAGCTAGGATTTGAGTGAGGATCAAGTTGCTATACTTACCAAGTAAGCAGAATGCCAACTGAACAGTAGGTGAAGCAAGGATGGCAAGCAGCTCACACCAGCTGCTTCATCTGCAACGCAGATCCAAGTCTTCTGTATGCTGTTAATGTTATAGGGGTATACTTACAATTGTAGCCTGGATGTAGCACTAATCGCAGAGTGCGATGGCCAAGTGTCAAAAGTTGTTGTAAGTACTGTAGCATCCACACTACTAGAACCATCACACTCCTCCATTTCCCCATTGCAGACATGGCAGGAATCACCAGCGCATAGTAGTAGTCGGCTAATAGCTTCAGCAGTGAAGCAACATCAGCTCAGCAGATCACGACAATTGAGGCAGTGAATTAAAGTTTTATATGCGTGTGAAATTAATATTCGATGGGTTACATCGAGAGTGAATTAGGGAAGTGAATTAGGTATTAAATAACGTAAATTAAATCAAAGACTCTATATCATCTGAAGGCTCTGCTCTCAAGTGCCCCTCCTCTCTCTCCAGCATCAGCTGCAATGCCTCCTGCTGATCAAGCACAGCTAGAAAGCATGTAGGACTCGCCATCGGCAGGAGTGATAAGCACTCTCACTGGGTCGTTGTTTGAGGAGGCCACTGTAAGTTTGAACTCGGCTCCAGCCTTTACACTGATGTTGAATTCCTCGCACTTGCAGAAGAGGTCGCCTTTATGGTTCTCCACCTCGAAAGCATCGTCTTGCTGTAGATACTTGCGTTTCCTGTACACCTGCACTTAGTAAGCATTGGGCGTGTTGTGCTGGTAGACGAATTGCAGCCTGAGTGGTTCGTTCTGCTTGTCTCTGTAGTTTAGCTGTTCCATGTGTGCGTCCTGGTTTTTAATTTACTAATAATTAATAAGTGGGGAATTAGATTATAAAGCACTGTTGTAGTGTGAAGGGAATTCATACATTTCAACGCACTCTGCGAAGCAAAGGGGTTGATGCGCATGAGAAGGGAATTATAGAAAGCTATTAATGGACATTATACTAACTCTGAATGGGGGTTAAGACAAAAAATATAAACGAACAATAAAACTTAATGAAACAAAAATAACTCAAAACAAATCTAAAATAAACTTAAGCTAGTCTATTGATCCATGCTGCCCATAAGGTATGAGCGTTCACTGCATGTTGACTGCTTCAACTTGGACTCTTGGTCTCTCACAAAGCTGGCTCATTAAAGGTCCTCATCTTCCTCGATGGACTCTTCTTGGTCTTCAACTCTTTATTTCTTAGTCTTTGCAAGGGCAGAGGATGCCAGTTCGCTTGCATTTGAATCTCTTGCTGCCTTCTTCTCCTTCTTCCCCTTCTTCTTCTTCTTTGACTTAGAGTCTCTTTTATTGCCAGGATCAGCCTGCTTTTGTTTGTTTGCAGAGTTGTTGGTGGCTCCCTCTTATTCTTTTCTCGACTTTCTCTTCTCAGCGTCTGAGTCGCTTCGTACTTCGATTGGATTAGGTTTACCACTAGAGTTTCCCTTCTTGTTAGCAGGCTTGGTTGCTGGTCCAATGGTTGGGCTTGGGTGAGTTGCATCGGTGGAGTGATCCTTGAAGGACTACTTCTAGAGATATGAATTTGAACTCACGCCCATGCCCATGCCACCAAAGAGGTTATTCTGATGCTGTTATCCTCCGATGTAGCACATTCCTGATTGGCTGAGACCTTGGTAGTGCTGCTGGGAGAATTGGGGCATTTGATTGCTGCTCATCTGAGGATTGCTTGAAGGTACAACCCAATCCTGATCGGAGTGCTACTAATCCTAGCTGCTGAGGATGTTCTGGAGATTATTTTGCAATGCTTGATCTCCCAAAGAACCTTGAAATTGTGATTGTAGGTACTCGCCTTCCAGTGAGTCTATGCTGGGGTTTTGGTTGGGGTTAAGTCTCTTACCTTAATCAGATTGACTTCTGGGGGATCTGTCTCCAACTTAGATTTACAGCTGATTAGTAGCTTGTGCTGGCTACTGGGCTCCCAATTTCTTTTCTTGTGCTGCCTTCGCCTTGAAGAATTCGATGGTATCATGAGCACTCTTCATAGGTTATTGGAACTTGCTAGACTGGCCATATCTATAGCGTCCATTCTTCCTCTTCTGGCTTTCCTATCTCTGTTAAACAGCATTTTGGTAAGCAAAGATGTTATTGGGGTCTATGAGATTGTTGCAGGGAGGTGTAACATTTCCAGGTCCTTGGCTGTATGACATGGTTCGGTTTTGGTAGGGTTGATAAGCATTTTAGAATTAATTCATAGTTTAGTGATAAGAAGCTTGACTTAGATGCTGAGGCAGGGGGTTTTGGGTAGTCTGGTTGGGAGTTGGTGATGTAAACTGTTGTTGGTAGTTCAATTGTTGGGGGTAAGGGGTTTAGTTTATCAGCTGATTGAAATTGGGAACATTACTTGGAGCTGGAGGGTAATTGTAACCAAATTGTGCTTGTGAGGGGTCACCAAGTGACTACACCACTCTTTCAGCTTCCCTTTACCTCAAGTAACTCTCCCTGTTCTCTTGATCAAACATGAAGCTTGCCTCTCTGTCTTGCATCACTTGATCATATTAAATATGACGGGGTTTGTTTTGCTGGATAATGTTGGAGATTGTGATTCCTTGGATCTTTTCACAAGTATCGGGCTGCCTGATTTGGTGAGTAACCATGTTCAAATAGTACGAATCTTGTTGGATAATGACTTTACTATAGTAGTGTTAATACCAATAAGACTTACTGTGAAGGGTCATGCTTTGCACTAGACATAAAGAAGAATCTGTGCTTGAAGGCCTCAAAGTAGAGAAGATATGGTGAGTGCTCAATTTGGGATTGCTCTCTGGCAGTTAGATTCAAGTAGTTTCTGGTTGCAGCTTGACTCAAAGTCATAGCGAGCTCAGCTACTGTTTAGTCAATGGTTCTCCTTTGAGTTGAAAGGAAGTTATTTGGAGGTGCAGTATTCACATGCTCAGGTAGACTTTTAACCATACCTATTGCAATCTTAAGATCCTCGGGGAGCTCCCAGTTAAGAGAGTCTGGGTTAAATTCGAAATCCTTATCGCTTTATTGCATGAATCTAAAGAAGGGTCACAGACAGGGAAGAATACTTACGTAGAGGTGTAAAATGCATACAGTTCCTTCTCTCTACTCTTGAGAGAATCCGTCATGGTCCTATGCACGAGCTTTGTAATTTAAATTAGGCCATCTATCACCTCTCTACCCATTGTATGTAGATTAGACTCTTTGGGGGCGTTGACAACAAAATTATAGAGCCCATTCATTTAGTAAATTCAGTTTATCAAGCTTAAAGGACAAACAGATCCTCTATCTGAATGTAGACACTCCTTTGCATATTATTAAAAGATCGAGTCTAAATAAGGGTTAAAATGTTGTAACTTACTACACTTATCAACGACTTGATGTTCAAAGTCATAAACATATGGACCTATAGCCATGACTACGTAATCAAATGACTCGGTGAAATCACTGGTAGTCATATAATATTCACGCAGTGAAGTGGGGAGATGGTCATAATTTCTATTTGCTGGAGCGTACTCATAGGTCAACCTTTTCACTTGGTTCTGAAGGTACCCAATACCCCTTTGCAAGTCGATGACAGCCCTTTAAAAGCTTGTAAAGCAGTACCTTTAAGAAAGTTAAATTTAAAAGAAACTTACATAGAAAAGTATCTGACAAAGAACTCTCTGGCTCTGTATTGGAAGTCTTAATACTAGCCTAAGGGGCTTTGGGGAATTTCAATCTTTAGCTAGCAGGAATAGAAGCGAACCTCGAACACTTGCTTCACTCCAGTGTAGAACTAGCCATCATCAGTAAAGTCTTTTGTTAAGATCTGGAAAGCCTCTTTCAGTTGGCTATCTTTAGATTCAAAGCTTTTGGGTATAGTGATTGCCTTCTTGTTGAAACTGTTTTTGATAACCAATTCATGGTTGGAGTTTTCCCGAATGACGCTAAAGATTGATAGAGGGATGAAAGTATACAGCTATCTGAAGATTAACTCTACAATGATGGAACCCCCATCTTGAAGGATTTTTGAAAAGGAGTCTTTGTTATTTGCGAACTGCTGGGTAAAGCTTGCCAATTCATAGAAGTGTTCGTTAGTGTAATCAGTCGAACCTATCAGTTTAACATCGTAGGCTTTAGAGGATTGATCAAAGACCAACCAGCTGAGGGCTTCTTGGAGTGGGAATTTGAAGGGGTTCAGGAAGAGATGGTTCACCACAATTTGAGGGGTAGCTTTGAAGAGGGCACAAAACAGCATACAAAAGGATCTCCTCTCAACGTAGATTAGACCGTCGCATAGCACGTTTGCAAGGTACATCACTTAGTCAAGATAGGGTGTTGAATGGGCTCGACTAGTTTCCAAAGAACTGAAGTTTACTGTTGGGTTGAATGAGTTGTAATTGTCTCTATACTGGAAGTCTCTAAACTTAATTTATACTGGACTACATAAGTATTTGAAGGGGGAGAACATAAGCCTGCAGTGGGGGCTTAGAATAAAGGGAGAACCAGTGAAGTCGTAATGTTCCTTTACCAAGTACTCAGCAACATAATTATAGCAATCGATGGCTTATTGAATCATGTATGGGAGTTAGAAGATCTCTGAGCTCCTCAAATCCTTAAAATGGTCTTTCACGCACCATAAGCGAGTGAACAGGTAATGGTCTTCATTTCTGATCATAAAGGCATTTCTCTCTCTGGGTCTCTGTTCCTTCTTGGCACTGGAATTTGCACTTCTCGCTTTGTAGTCCAGCTCCTTTCTCATTGGGATGGTATGATGTAGGGCACTGTCAGGATCGATGGGGTTTCCCTATTCATCTACTAGCATTTCTTAGTTTTACTCTTCCTCCTCCACGCCGTTTAGATTTTGGTTTGGGGCGTTGACTCTGGAAGAATCTCTCTTTTATTATTTGTGATTGTATTCCTCCAAAAGATCTTCTGCGTCAGCCCGTTGATCTCTCTTCTTGGGGACCAGTCTTGATCGTGATCCTTCAGACACCGAAATTTGGTCTTGAGCATTAGTAGAGAAGCATGATGATCGCACAGCAGCTTTCTGTTTCTTGACCAGGCTCTTGTTTGCATAACAGAAGTTGACAGTAGAGTTTCCATGACCAGCATCAAACGTTGTTGTGTAGAACTTGAGAAGATAGAAACTTGACAATGTCTTGTCTTATTCAAAGTCCTTTCTGAAATCTTCAGCTAGTAGCTGAGCTCCTTCTTTGAAATCCTCATCTGTGAGGTTTTGGGGGATAGTTTCCTTGCAGAGATTTTTGTAGTCATCTACGAGTTAAAATTCTTCAGCTTCCCAATCTGCGTCGTCCCCCTTTGATGTGACTGGTTTGATGTATCCTTAGCTCATCATGACTTCAGTAGGATCACAATCAGATTGTCTGTACTTGATGGGGTTCTTCTAGCTGCTGAAGTGTTGGCTGATAGGAGTGTTCGACCTGAAAGAGGTGTTCATCCTTGACTTATCAGGGTAAAACTCCATTTCTTCAGAGTCAGAATGATTGTTGTGGATGCTGCTCCTTCTGTAGTTGCTCTGGAGTCTCAGATTAGGTCCATAGCTTGTGTGCCTGTTCCTGGTATGGTCTGGAGTATGTGTGTTCCCCAAACTCTTCATGAAGGAGGTCTTCTTCTAAGAGGTAGTGTTTCTTTGGTGGAAGAAGTTGCTCTGTCTTTAGTGACCCTGCTTTGCATCATTGACATCATCGCTGGAAGAATCATTGGCAGCATCACCAGTAGCATTAACTTGAGTTTTACTCTTCGAGGAATTGATGCTCTTACTTCCACTCTTCAGAGGTGGGCTTGAAGGTGAGGGGTTAGCTTGAGACTTAGAGGTCCTGATCTTTTTCAGTCTATCTTTCTCAGCTTTGTCAGAATCCTCGATAAGTTTTTAGATCTCATTGATAAAATCAGCATGTGAGGGATCGGCAAACTTGTTCATGAATTCTTCCATTAGTTCATCTTTTAACTCAAGGCCAGATAGATTAAAGACTCTGTTGACGAGGGAGTTGTTTATCTTCCCTTGTTTAAGATTGGGAAGATCAGACATGTTGTACATAGCTTCAAAGGATTGGCATGTTGCAGTGTAGAAGGTGCTCCCATTGCTTGAATTTGCATCGATTTTGATGTCATGCTGCATTTATCGAAGCCATTCACTCATCTTAGCACAGAACACTTTACCGTCTTCCAAAGTAAACTCAGAGTGAACCACGTTGTTGAGAGAGGAGGGGTCAATAGTCTTGAAGACGAATGTGAAGAATGGCCTGTAGAATAGCTCCCTGAAATTCTGGCTGGCATCTTTGCACTGGATCAGCTTCTTCATGAACAATGTCACGTTGAATGGAATTCCTGATGCAAGAAACTCGAGGGCAGAGAGAGAACCTGAGAAGTTTTGCTTGGAGTTCTTGCAATGAAAGTTTATCTTGATGTAGTGAAGAAGCCGTTCAATTTACAAGTCTCCAAATGATCGTTCATGGATGAACTTAAGAATATCCAGGTTCGTGTGGGTGAATGAGAGAGTTCCTGTTGGAAGCAAAAGTTAATCAAACTGATTCATTTAAAATTATAAATATCCTATCAGATTCGGCTTAAATATTGTTTTGGTAATCTCAGAATGATTTGCATTGGTGTTTTGTTTAGACTTATTAGAGACCCTTATATTTTACTATTAAACATTAAAGTACTATTATATGTTAACCCCAATAAGGAACAGCACTTAAAAGTTATCCTAGTAGCAGATCTAGCATGAATCATCCTCTATGAGCTAGTAATCATAGACCTCTTTCGCCCCCAAATCAATTCTGAACTATGGGTTTCTTAGTAATCAACAGTTCGAAGAGATCAAGACGAGTGCGCTGAAGCCATAGTCGAAGACTGTGCTCAAGTGGACACCAGTGGTGCTGGGCACCAACTTCCCCTCCAACCCCAAACCAGTGAAGCTCACTTACACTTCAGGCACTCTCCTCAACAATGGGCAGGTGCCACCTTCGACGATGGGCATACTTGGTGGGCAAATCATACGACTGCCCTAGGAGAACGTTGAGTGAGCAGTGTCGTCGTTGGTTGATGTTGAAAGTTTGGCAACAGATGACCAGCTGTGTTATGGCCTCGAGCAGTACCTTCGCATGATAAGAAAGCCATCGCAGTCTTCAACATAGAGGAACCCTAATGTGATTACCAAGAACCTGTAGATCAAGCAGAGTGATGAACTGTGGTAGGGTCTGCAAGACTTCATGAAAGAGCAGAGTGGGAGTATCGATTCTCTCAATGGGGAACATTCAAACTATGAAGCCATGAATTGATCATCAAAGAACCCTTATCTCAAACGAAGAGACGCGAAGCTGGCATTGAAGAAGATCTCTGTAGTACAGCACTACAAGGTGGAGGGCATGAAGCCCAAGGACATTGCGCTTGAGATGGGTGTGGATCGACGATTTGTGTACAAGGCCATTGAGAAGTTCAAGTTGGAGGTGGAGCACCGAGTGCTCAATCCGAAGCCAAAGCTGAAGAATGGGAGGAAGAATACGCGGAGCAACCCACTGTTGCTGAAGGCGATTGCCATCGTGCTTTAACATCAGGGTATATACAAGGTCACTGGCTGGCGCCTGCATCATAGCCTGCTTGAAATGCAAATTAAAGATTAAGAATTCAAGAACCTTACAGTGCTTTGCGTTGCTACTCTGTTGAAAGTACTGAAGGAAAGTTTCCATTTGAGATTCGGCAAAGCCCAGAACGCCAACGCTAAGTATAGAGACCCATCATTCAACGAGAAGCGGCTATGGGTATCCAGACTGCTCGCGCAGCTATTCTTGAAGGATGCAGTGATCATATCAGTGGATGAATCAAAGTTCAGGAGCGATTACCTGCCTACAAAATAATGGAGTTTCAATTCAGCTGCCCTTCACAAGGAAGGTCGTGGGATCGACTCCTCCCTGACGCCTGCAGTTGGCAAGACCGAGGTCCTCGTCACCGACGATGTCATACAGTATGCTGAGATGCTGGCAGGCTACCCCAACAGAGAACCAAGTATGTCGACTGTGACTGGGGTCAGAGCACAGGATCAAAGGAAGGGATCAGACATCGCACTTTTGTAAAGCCAAGTTGCAATTCAAGATGAAGATGACCTGAAACTTG
>ARYC01019442.1:0-41316 GCA_000711775.1 Oxytricha trifallax | reverse complement strand
AACGCAGATCCAAGTCTTCTGTATGTTGTTAATGATATAGGGGTATACTTACAATTGTAGCCTGGATGTAGCACTAATCGCAGAGTGCGATAGCCAAGTTTCAAAAGTTGTTGTAAGTACTGTAGCATCCACACTACTAGAACCATCACACTCCTCCATTCACCCATTGCAGACATGGCAGGCTTCACCAGCGCATAGTAGTAGTCGGCCTAATAGCTTCAGCAGTGAAGCAACATCAGCTCAGCAGATCACGACGATTGAGGCAGTGAATTAAAGTTTTATATGCGTGGGAAATTAATATTCGATGGGTTACATCGAGAGTGAATTAGGGAAGTGAATTAGGGGAAGTGAATTAGGTATTAAATAACGTAAATTAAATCAAAGACTCTATATCATCTGAAGGCTCTGCTCTCAAGTGCCCCTCCTCTCTCACTAGCATCAGCTGCAATGCCTCCTGCTGATCAAGCACAGCTAGAAAGCATGTAGGACTCGCCATCGGTAGGAGTGATAAGCACTCTCACTGGGTCGTTGTTTGAGGAGGCCACTGTAAGTTTGAACTCGGCTCCAGCCTTTACACTGATGTTGAATTCCTCGCACTTGCAGAAGAGGTCGCCTTTATGGTTCTCCACCTCGAAAGCA
This sequence comes from Oxytricha trifallax, assembly GCA_000711775.1. NCBI lineage: Eukaryota > Ciliophora > Spirotrichea > Sporadotrichida > Oxytrichidae > Oxytricha > Oxytricha trifallax. Next base: position 40,677 of record ARYC01019442.1, on the reverse strand, counting down.
TCATCTTGCTGCAGATACTTGCGTTTCCTGTACACCTACACCTGGTAAGCATTGGGCGTGTTGTGCTGGTTGACGAATTACAGCCTGAGTGGTTCGTTCAGCTTGTCTCTGTAGTTTAGCTGTTCCATGTGTGCGTCCTGGTTTTTAATTTACTAATAATTAATAAGTGGGTAATTAGATTATAAAGCATTGTTGTAGTGTGAAGGGAATTCAGACATTTCAACGCACTCTGCGAAGCAAAGGGGTTGATGCGCATGAGAAGGGAATCATAGAAAGCTATTAATGGACATTATACTAACTCTGAATGGGGGTTAAGACAAAAAATATAAACGAACAATAAAACTTAATGAAACAAAATAACTTAAAACAAATCTAAAATAAACTTAAGCTAGTCTATTGATCCATGCTGCCCATAAGGTATGAGCGTTCACTGCATGTTGACTGCTTCAACTTGGACTCACGGGTCTCTAACAAAGATGGCTCAGTAAAGGTCCTCATCTTCCTCGATGGCCTCTTCTTGGTCTTCTACTCTTTATTTCTCAGTCTTTGCAAGGGCAGAGGATGCCAGTTCGCTTGCATTTGAATCTCTTGCTGCCTTCTTCTCCTTCTTCCCCTTCTTCTTCTACTTTGACTTAGAGTCTCTTTTATTGCCAGGATCAGCCTGCTTTTGTTTGTTTGCAGAGTTGTTGGTGGCTCCCTCTTATTCTTTTCTCGACTTTCTCTTCTCAGCGTCCGAGTCGCTTCGTACTTCGATTGGATTAGGTATACCACTAGAGTTTCCCTTCTTGTTAGCAGGCTTGGTTGCTGGTCCAATGGTTGGGCTTGGGTGAGTTGCATCGGTGGAGTGATCCTTGAAGGACTACTTCTAGAGATATGGATTTGAACTCATGCCCATGCCACCAAAGAGGTTATTCTGATGCTGTTATCCTCCGATGTAGCACATTCCTGATTGGCTGAGACCTTGGTAGTGCTGCTGGGAGAATTGAGGCATTTGATTGCTGCTCATCTGAGGATTGCTTGAAGGTACAACCCAATCCTGATCGGAGTGCTACTAATCCTAGCTGCTGAGGATGTTCTGGAGATTATTTTGCAATGCTTGATCTCCCAAAGAACCTTGAAATTGTGATTGTAGGTACTCGCCTTCCAGTGAGTCTATGCTGGGGTTTTGGTTGTTGTTAAGTCTCTTGCCTTAATCAGATTGACTTCTAGGGGATCTGTCTCCAACTTAGATTTACAGCTGATTAGTAGCTTGTGCTGGCTACTGGGCTCCCAATTTCTTTTCTTGTGCTGCCTTCGCCTTGAAGAATTCGATGGTATCATGAGCACTCTTCATAGGTTATTGGAACTTGCTAGACTGGCCATATCTATAGCGTCCATTCTTCCTCTTCTGGCTTTCCTATCTCTGTTAAACATCATTTTGGTAAGCAAAGATGTTATTGGGGTCTATGAGATTGTTGCAGGGAGGTGTAACATTTCCAGGTCCTTGGCTGTATGACATGGTTCGGTTTTGGTAGGGTTGTTAAGCATTTTAGAATTAATTCATAGTTTAGTGATAAGAAGCTTGACTTAGATGCTGAGGCAGGGGGTTTTGGGTAGTCTGGTTGGGAGTTGGTGATGTAAACTGTTGTTGGTAGTTCAATTGTTGGGGGTAAGGGGTTTAGTTTATCAGCTGATTGAAATTGGGAACATTACTTGGAGCTGGAGGGTAATTGTAACCAAATTGTGCTTGTGAGGGGTCACCAAGTGACTACACCACTCTTTCAGCTTCCCTTTACCTCAAGTAACTCTCCCTGTTCTCTTGATCAAACATGAAGCTTGCCTCTCTGTCTTGCATCACTTGATCATATTAAATATGACGGGGTTTGTTTTGCTGAATAATGTTGGAGATTGTGATTCCTTGGATCTTTTCACAAGTATCGGGCTGCCTGATTTGGTGAGTAACCATGTTCAAATAATACGAATCTTGTTGGATAATGACTTTACTATAGTAGTGTAATACCAATAAGACTTACTGTGAAGGGTCATGCTTTGCACTAGACATAAAGAAGAATCTGTGCTTGAAGGCCTCAAAGTAGAGAAGATATGGTGAGTGCTCAATTTGGGATTGCTCTCTGGCAGTTAGATTCAAGTAGTTTCTGGTTGCAACTTGACTCAAAGTCATAGCGAGCTCAGCTACTGTTTAGTCAATGGTTCTCCTTTGAGTTGAAAGGAAGTTATTTGGAGGTGCAGTATTCACATGCTCAGGTAGACTTTTAACCATACCTATTGCAATCTTAAGATCCTCGGGGAGCTCCCAGTTAAGAGAGTCTGGGTTAAATTTGAAATCCTTATCGCTTTATTGCATGAATCTAAAGAAGGGTCACAGACAGGGAAGAATACTTACGTAGAGGTGTAAAATGCATACAGTTCCTTCTCTCTACTCTTGAGAGAATCCGTCATGGTCCTATGCACGAGCTTTGTAATTTAAATTAGGCCATCTATCACCTCTCTACCCATTGTATGTAGATTAGATTCTTTGGGGGCGTTGACAACAAAATTATAGAGCCCATTCATTTAGTAAATACAGTTTATCAAGCTTAAAGGACAAACAGATCCTCTATCTGAATGTAGACACTCCTTTGCATATTATTAAAAGATCGAGTCTAAATAAGGGGTTAAAATGTTGTAACTTACTGCACTTATCAACGACTTGATGTTCAAAGTCATAAACATATGGACCTATAGCCATGACTACGTAATAAAATGACTCGGTGAAATCACTGGTAGTCATATAATATTCACGCAGTGAAGTGGGGAGATGGTCATAATTTCTATTTGCTGGAGCGTACTCATAGGTCAACCTTTTCACTTGGTTCTGAAGGTACCCAATACCCCTTTGCAAGTCGATGACAGCCCTTTAAAAGCTTGTAAAGCAGTACCTTTAAAGAAAGTTAAATTTAAAAGAAACTTACATAGAAAAGTATCTGACAAAGAACTCTCTGGCTCTGTATTGGAAGTCTTAATACTAGCCTTAGGGGCTTTGGGGAATTTCAACCTTTAGCTAGCAGGAATAGAAGCGAACCTCGAACACTTGCTTCACTCCAGTGTAGAACTAGCCATCATCAGTAAAGTCTTTTGTTAAGATCTGGAAAGCCTCTTTCAGTTGGCTATCTTTAGATTCAAAGCTTTTGGGTATAGTGATTGCCTTCTTGTTGAAACTGTTTTTGATAACCAATTCATGGTTGGAGTTTTCCCGAATGACGCTAAAGATTGATAGAGGGATGAAAGTATACAGCTATCTGAAGATTAACTCTACAATGATGGAACCCCCATCTTGAAGGATTTTTGAAAAGGAGTCTTTGTTATTTGCGAACTGCTGGGTAAAGCTTGCCAATTCATAGAAGTGTTCGTTAGTGTAATCAGTCGAACCTATCAGTTTAACATCGTAGGCTTTAGAGGATTGATCAAAGACCAACCAGCTGAGGGCTTCTTGGAGTGGGAATTTGAAGGGGTTCAGGAAGAGATGGTTCACCACAATTTGAAGGGTAGCTTTGAAGAGGGCACAAAGCAGCATACAAAAGGATCTCCTCTCAACGTAGATTAGACCGTCGCATAGCACGTTTGCAAGGTACATCACTTAGTCAAGATAGGGTGTTGAATGGGCTCGACTAGTTTCCAAAGAACTGAAGTTTACTGTTGGGTTGAATGAATTGTAATTGTCTCTATACTGGAAGTCTCTAAACTTAATTTATACTGGACTACATAAGTATTTGAAGGGGGAGAACATAAGCCTACAGTGGGGGCTTAGAATAAAGGGAGAACCAGTGAAGTCGTAATGTTCCTTTACCAAGTACTCAGCAACATAATTATAGCAATCGATGGCTTATTGAATCATGTATGGGAGTTAGAAGATCTCTGAGCTCCTCAAATCCTTAAAATGGTCTTTCACGCACCATAAGCGAGTGAACAGGTAATGGTCTTCATTTCTGATCATAAAGGCATTTCTCTCTCTGGGTCTCTGTTCCTTCTTGGCACTGGAATTTGCACTTCTCGCCTTGTAGTCCAGCTCCTTTATCATTGGGATGGTATGATGTAGGGCACTGTCAGGATCGATGGGGTTTCCCTATTCATCTACTAGCATTTCTTAGTTTTACTCTTCCTCCTCCACGCCGTTTAGATTTTGGTTTGGGGCGTTGACTCTGGAAGAATTTCTCTTTTATTATTTGTGATTGTATTCCTCCAAAAGATCTTCTGCGTCAGCCCGTTGAACTCTCTTCTTGGGGACCAGTCTTGATCGTGATCCTTCAGACACCGAAATTTAGTCTTGAGCATTAGTAGAGAAGCATGATGATCGCACAGCAGCTTTCTGTTTCTTGACAAGGCTCTTGTTTGCATAGCAGAAGTTGACAGTAGAGTTTCCATGACCAGCATCAAACGTTGTTGTGTAGAACTTGAGAAGATAGAAACTTGACAATGTCTTGTCTTATTCAAAGTCCTTTCTGAAACCTTCAGCTAGTAGCTGAGCTCCTTCTTTGAAATCCTCATCTGTGAGGTTTTGGGGGATAGTTTCCTTGCAGAGATTTTTGTAGTCATCTACGAGTTAAAATTCTTCAGCTTCCCAATCTGCGTCGTCCACCTTTGATGTGATTGGTTTGATGTATCCTTAGCTCATCATGACTTCAGTAGGATCACAATCAGATTGTCTGTACTTGATGGGGTTCTTCTAGCTGCTGAAGTGTTGGCTGATAGGAGTGTTCGACCTGAAAGAGGTGTTCATCCTTGACTTATCAGGGTAAAACTCCATTTCTTCAGTGTCAGAATGATTGTTGTGGATGCTGCTCCTTCTGTAGTTGCTCTGGAGTCTCAGATTAGGTCCATAGCTTGTGTGCCTGTTCCTGGTATGGTCTGGAGTATGTGTGTTCCCCAAACTCTTCATGAAGGAGGTCTTCTTCTAAGAGGTAGTGTTTCTTTGGTGGAAGAAGTTGCTCTGTCTTTAGTGACCCTGCTTTGCATCATTGACATCATCGCTGGAAGAATCATTGGCAGCATCACCAGTAGCATTAACTTGAGTTTTACTCTTCGAGTAATTGATGCTCTTACTTCCACTCTTCGGAGGTGGGCTTGAAGGTGAGGGGTTAGCTTGAGACTTAGAGGTCCTGATCTTTTTCAGTCTATCTTTCTCAGCTTTGTCAGAATCCTCGATAAGTTTTTAGATCTCATTGATAAAATCAGCATGTGAGGGATCGGCAAACTTGTTCTTGAATTCTTCCATTAGTTCATCTTTTAACTCAAGGCCAGATAGATTAAAGACTCTGTTGACGAGGGAGTTGTTTATCTTCCCTTGTTTAAGTTTGGGAAGATCAGACATGTTGTACATAGCTTCAAAGGATTGGCATGTTGCAGTGTAGAAGGTGCTCCCATTGCTTGAATTTGCATCGATTTTGATGTCATGCTGCATTTATCGAAGCCATTCACTCATCTTAGCACAGAACACTTTACCGTCTTCCAAAGTAAACTCAGAGTGAACTACGTTGTTGAGAGAGGAGGGGTCAATAGTCTTGAAGACGAATGTGAAGAATGGCCTGTAGAATAGCTCCCTGAAATTATGGCTGGCATCTTTGCACTGGATCAGCTTCTTCATGAACAATGTCACGTTGAATGGAATTCCTGAAATGCAAGAAACTCGAGGGCAGAGAGAGAACCTGAGAAGTTTTGCTTGGAGTTCTTGCAATGAAAGTTTATCTTGATGTAGTGAAGAAGCCGTTCAATTTACAAGTCTCCAAATGATCGTTCATGGATGAACTTAAGAATATCCAGGTTCGTGTGGGTGAATGAGAGAGTTCCTGTTGGAAGCAAAAGTTAATCAAACTGATTCATTTAAAATTATAAATATCCTATCGGATTCGGCTTAAATATTGTTTTGGTAATCTCAGAATGATTTGCATTGGTGTTTTGTTTAGACTTATTAGAGACCCTTATATTTTACTATTAAACATTAAAGTACTATTATATGTTAACCCCAATAAGGAACAGCACGTAAAACTTATCCTAGTAGCAGATCTAGCATGAATCATCCTCTATGAGCTAGTAATCATAGACCTCTTTCGCCCTCAAATCAATTCTGAACTATGGGTTTCTTAGTAATCAACAGTTTGAAGAGATTAAGACTAGTGCGCTGAAGCCATAGTCGAAGACTGTGCTCAAGTGGACACCAGTGGTGCTGGGCACCAACTTCCCCTCCAACCCCAAACCAGTGAAACTCACTTACACTTCAGGCACCCTCCTCAACAATGGGCAGGTTCCACCGTCGACGATGGGCATACTGGGTGGGCAAATCATACGACTGCCATTGGAGAACGTTGAGTGAGCAGTGTCGTCGTTGGTCGATGTTGAAAGTTTGGCAACCGATGACCAGCTGTGTTATGGCCTCGAGAAGTACCTTCGCATGATAAGAAAGCCATCGCAGTCTTCATCATAGAGGAATCCTAATGTGATGACCAAGAACCTGTAGATCAAGCAGAGTGATGAACTGTGGTAGGGTCTGCAAGACTTCATGAAAGAGCAGAGTGGAATATTGATTCTCTCAATGGGGAATATTCAAACTATGAAGCCATGAATTGATCATCAAAGAACCCTTATCTCAAACGAAGAGACGCGAAGCTGGCATTGAAGAAGATCTCAGTAGTACAGCACTACAAGGTGGAGGGCATGAAGCCCAAGGACATTGCGCTTGAGATGGTTGTGGATCGACGATTTGTGTACAAGGCCATTGAGAAGTTCAAGTTGGAGGTGGAGCACCGGGTGCTCAATCCGAAGCTAAATCTGAAGAATGGGAGGAAGAATACGCGGAGCAATCCGCTGTTGCTGAAGGCGATTGCTATCGTGCTCTAACAGCAGGGTATATACAAGATTCACTGGCTGGCGCCTGCATCATAGCTTACTTGAAATGCAAAGTAATGATTAAGAATACAAGAACCTCGCAGTGCCTTGCGTTGCTACGCTGCTGAAAGTATTGAAGGAAAGTTTCCATTTGAGATTCGGCAAAGCTCAGAACGCCAACGCTAAGTATAGAGACCCATCATTCAACGAGAAGCGGCTATGGGTATCCAGACTGCTCGCGCAGCTATTCTTGAAGGATGCAGTGATCATATCAGTGGATGAATCAAAGTTCAGGAGCGATTACCTGCCTACAAAATAATGGAGTTTCAATTCAGCTGCCCTTCACAAGGAAGGTCGTGGGATCGACTCCTCCCTGACGCCTGCAGTTGGCAAGACCGAGGTCCTCGTCACCGACGATGTCATACAGTATGGCGAGATGCTGGCTGGCTACCCCAACAGAGAACCAGGCATGTCGACTGTCACTGGGCTCAGAGCGCAGGACCAAGTGAAGGGATCAGACATCGCACTTTAGTAAAGCCAAGTTCTAATTCAAGATGAAAACGACCTGAAACTTCAAAATCTGAAACCCCAAGCAATTCTGGGAACCAGCAGGTGAGTATTGCCATCGTTGCCTAACCGATTGAGTATAGTGTCGTCAGTAGCTCCAGATTGGGTAGTCAAGATGGGTAAGGTTTCAACCTGAGTTAGGAGGACCAAGTTAGTAATACTGAACGATTAGTGACTGGATCTGGAATTGTTCCATCGAAGATTCCAAGACCAAACTCGAAATCGATCTTTCCAAAGTTGCGCAGGAAATCTTCCACCCAGGAACAGCATATCCTTGATAGCAGGGAGCAGAGCATTGCAGCCACCTCTGTCAAGTGCAGTCATAAATATAAGTACACTCAGCTGTCACCTATCTTGGAAGCCCCAGAGGGCAGTGCTTAATACTCATCCTTATAGAAGCGCTTCGACACGATCAGAATATAGAGCTCCTCCAAGAAGCCTTCAAGCCAACCATAGACCCCTCTGAAATTGGCTTCCACTCTCACTCCATTGGTTCAGAACCTTGCCAGCCTCCTGCTGTAGTCAACCCAGCGTAAGGGCAGTGAGGTGGTCAATGCAACAGGTCATGAGAACTGGACAGCCATTACACCCAGACGCTTGTAGCTGTCCAGCAGGGCAGTGAGCAGTAGTAAAGTCACAGTGAAGGAATTGGATGGTAAGCTATAGCTCTATGATTTTATTTTGCTTTAGTTGATACCAGGTTAAGTCTACCCAACTAGTTGAATGACTAAGCACCTATAGTATACTCTGGCAACCTCGATGCTCAGCCATTGTAACATTATACTCTCATTGCCGCTGTCAGACAGCAAGTCAGCCAGAGGTTGGGCACTTATGGCACCATGGCTAGGAATCTCTCAATCACCAAGGAATCCACCAAGAGGCAGCAGTTCTCGATGAGCTTCGTGGCAGCAATCACTAAGGACCAGCTTGTCTCCAGCCAAGTCATTGAGGGAGCATTCGATGCCGTGCTGTTCGAGAACTTCCTCTACCACACCCTGCGCCAGTTACGCACTGACAAGGACCTTGGCTGAAGAAGATCGTGCTGCTCATGGACAACGCAGTCATTCACAAGTACTCTGAAGTGTTGGATACTGCCAGGAAGTTGAAGGTGACTGTGCTATTCAATGCCGAGTACTCGCCATGGCTCAACCCCATCGAGCAGCTTTTCTCATACATCAAGAGGCACCTCAGGCAGGAGCAGGCAGACAGCAAGTAAGGATAGTTACCATAATTACTTATAGGATTCACTTGGTTAAGAGGCTCTCCCAGATCCTGAAAGCCATGACCAAGAGTGATGTCAACAAGCTCTGGGCTTTCAGCGTCAAGCAGTGGTGCACCACCATCAGACATGGGTTCGTCTGAGTAAACTATCAATGACCATGAGTGTAGTCGTAGGTGCTCTGGCACAAGTCAAGACAAGCATCAATAGCAGTTGAACTGTTAAATTAATTGATTAAAACTTCCCTATTATATATCACGCTTTTAAGTTTAAGTTTAAACTAATCAATCGCCAAACCATTGAAACCTCTCTCACCTCCGCGCATTGCAGAGGTCAAGTCCACCAATACACCAACGATGGTCCAACAGCTTGAGCTACCAATGATGGCATCGATGGGTCAAGGATGGAGCAGTAGATTTTAGGATCTAGGAGATGAGATTGGTTTGCAGATTGGCCTCAACTCAATCTTATCGATGACGAATCGACATGAAGTGACCATGCCAGATCGACGCGAATTGACGGTGTCAAACGACCATGTTAATCATCGGATTCTTGTCAAACATTGAAATCAAGTGTTTGATTGTTGATGAAAAAATTTGGGTTTATATTATGCTGCTGAACACTATAACGATCAAACTTTTTAGTAAAATGCACGGCAACAACTTAATGCTTTTTGATTATTGGTTATTATTCTTGGTTTATTTTATTTCTACAATTTCCTATTTTTACGTATTTTATCAATAATGTTTCTCTTGTAAATTTTATAGACTTGTCTAATTGGGTGTTGGATAAGATTTATTAAACAGTTATTTGAAAGTAAGGTTGAATAATCTTTTATATCATTGTTTTTTTATTCTTGTTGCTTCCAGTGAATTTCTTTTGGGTTTCGTCTCTGTGGTTTGTTTTGATCATCAATTTTTAACTAATTTTGCCATATATCACTCAGTTTTTTTATATATTTATTGCATCATTTATTTTATAATAAATTATAATTATTTGGATTAAATTATTTAATTTTTATTAAATATGTGGAATTACATTTAAATATAATTTCAATAATAATTTATAAAAATAAAAAGTATGGATTATTATATATATTATTATATAACTTATTAGCATAGCAACTTCTCAGGATTTATAAATTCAGACTAGTTTTGAAGATTACTCTATAAAAAAATTCTTATTTAATTTATAAAAATTTTGTTAAAAGCCGATGCTACGTCAAATAATCAATTGGTTTATATTCAAAATATTCATGAAATTTAAAAATAATAAATAAGAGAGTCAGTTAATCTTTTATTATCATTTAAATTTCTTATAATATGTCTACAATTTAAAAAAAATATTAAATATTTTTTCAAAAAGCTTAAAAAAACCTTATAAATCACTATTATTTGATTTTATTTTAATAATTTATTATAATAAAATATTTTTTAGCTAAATTATAAGATTTAGTAAATAATATAAAAATAATTTTAGGTTTAGGAAATCAAAACTTACCTTAACAAAAACATATTTTTAATTCTAAATAAAATATTTGAATAATTTTTAAATCCTTATTATATTTAGAAGCTCTTAATTCATGGTTATAATCTTAAGATTTTTAAATAAATTTAAATGCCTATAAGAAGTTTATAAAATTAAAAACAATATATAAATTAATATCGAGAAATAAGGAAAATAAGAATTCAGTTATACTGAGACAATTAAGACTTAAAAATTTTTATTAGAATGTATTCCTGATTATAAATATTAGATAAATTAAATATAGAAATTTTACGAACTTTATTATACTACTCTTACTAATTAAAATGATTTTACTATAAGTATATTATTTAAGAAATAGTAACTCACGGAATGTATTTATAAAAATATAAGAAAAATTTGAAAATTAATTTCAAAAGGTAAATTAGTTTCTTTTTTATTTATGATTATTTAACTTACTTATTATTTTTACAACTTTAAAATTTATTGAGAATATCTATTAAGTTGATAATTAAGTGAATATGAAAGCGACAATTCAGCTATAAGAAGATCCTTAATCTACAATGTGAGAAGGGATAACTTACTAATTAAGAGAAAAATTTAAAGTATTTTAAGAATAATGAGTGATGAACATGTAGAAATAAGAAAGTTATTTTATTAAATTATATCTTATCATTTAAAAAAGATATATTTAAGTTTATATTTAATATACTATATATTTACATTATAATTAATACTAAAAAATTATATTTCTTTTACAAAATTAAAGTATATTAATTTTTTAGTTAAATTTCTAAATTTTAATTATTTTTATAATCTAATAATTTAAATTAAATTAAACTAAATCAAATTAATTATATATTTAATTAAATTATATATCAATGATTTGCAGTAAAGCATATTTTTTGCTGAATATTTAATAATTTTGATATAATTGATGAGATTATATTAATTAAATTATGAATCATATCGAATTATTTATTAGAATAAATAATAAATTGAAATTCATACTATTCTTTAAGCCGATATTTTCCTCTTTAAAAATAAAATATATACAAAATTAATTATAAACTAATTTAATATTTAAAGCCAATTTCATTAAAATATTAGTATTTAATAATATAGAACTAAGTATTCTAGAAGATTAAATGCATTTATTTAAATAAATATAGAAATAAGAGTAAATTAACTATGAATAAAAATTACGATGTTAATTTTATAGTTATGTCTTTAATAAATTCTGAATGATCTTTATATTACAATATATTATTTTAGTATTTATCAATCAATAATTATTTAATTAAAATTGAGTAAATAAAAATAATAATTAAAATAACAATAAGAGATTATTATAATTAATTTTAAGCATAAAAATATATAATTTTTTAATTTATTTATTTATACAGGTGAAATTAAAAATTTAGGAATTAATTAAGACAAAATGAAAATTTTATGGCATTAAATAACTTGCATGAAATAAAATAAACATGCCTTGATTTTTCAGCCAGGTGCATTAATTAATATATTAAATATTTATAAATAATTAAGGTTTTAAATGCATATAATTATAACATATTTTTCGAATTAATATAGTTAAAAGGAGATTAAATGTTTTATTAGTAAATTTTATTTAAAATTAGAGTCTTATAAATTTGTAGGAATATTTACTTTAAAAATCTATTTCTGCTCTTTTTTGCATGTTATTTTTAATCTTTAGCATTTTCCTATCAATAGTATTATTAAAAATAAAAGAAATTTTGAATATAAAATAAGAAATCACAATAAGAATTATTCATATCATGAGAGCTTGAGCTATAGATCCCATTTAATTAATTTGTAAATAATTTATTGATGCTGTACAACAAATACTCAAATTTCTAAATATTCGTTCTAGTATAAGCACTGTACCCAAACTATAATTAAAATATTTATAAAAAACAATAGTCTTTTAATGATTCAGCAAAATAGTAAGAGATCTTAGAGTTTATTAAAGTACTGGGGATGCAACAATGCCAAAAAGTGATTAAACAAAGACTATTTTTGCAATTGTTGGAAAAATTTTAATTTAAAATTAGCAGAAAAAAACATGAAAAACCTAACGAAAGCAAATATTTAGAACAATTTGAGAAAATTAAATAGGTGTTTTATTATCAAGGTTTCAAGCAAATATTCTAATAAACTGGACACTGCAAAATATATAGAGGTCAGTCAATAAGTGACTAGACTAAGATAACCTTTTTTTGAAATAGATAGTCTATAATATAATGATAACCTCATGAATCATTAAAATTAAACTATTTTGGTTTAATTAATTCTAATGCCTTCTAAAATATTTACGGCCTACTTATCTTAAAATATTTCATTTATAATAAGGTTCAAATAGCAGAATACAATTTTAAATATTATTTATATTAGCCTTAAATCTATCTAGAATCCTAGGGTGTATTTAAGTGCTCCAAAACCAAATTAATTGACAAAACTTCAAGGAGAAACCTTGATAGAACAAATTTCTAAAACCAGGTTCACTTAATCCAAATTTTTACTGAAAAGCCAACTTTGATAAATCCACAACTCCAGAGACATAGGTGTTGTTAATTTATTTTTGAAGAAAAAAAACTTTCGTATGTATGAAAATTAATGATTATAAAGACCCATATAAATCTTATAATTATTCCACAAATTGTTTATGATGTTACATTAAGTTAATTGTAAAATAAAATGCAGATGAAATAGCTTGAATAAAACCAATCAAATTATGCTAGATGTTAAATATTATGATTTTTGGTAATATTTACAATAAAAAATGCTCACATTTCCAGGATTATTATACTTAGATAATGTTAAACAAAACCAGTTGTAAGGTCAGAAAATTATCCCAAAAAATATATCACAACTTAAAAGATATTCCCTTAATAATTATATAACATTTAGGTATAATATTCTATTTACTTTATGCACTACTTAAAAATAAGTACCAAATGATTTTAAATAATGAAGAAAATACACATATTCTTGATTGATTTTATAAATAATTTAAATGAATTGTAATTTATTAATAATAAAATTATATTTATAATAAATATATATTTAATTAAATTATTGAAAAGTTATAGAGAATTTTTCCCAAAAAAATCTAAATGTTTTGAATTACATTATTAAGTAAATTGTTATTTATTAAGTGAATCTTAAGATTTGTAAAACAATTTCATTTATATAAGTATCTAAGAAACTAAAACTAAGGTATATTACTATTTTTTCTATATGTATCTAGTGATTGATTTGATAAGAAATCAATAGAAATACAAATTTTACTTAATTTTTTTATTTTAATTATTTTAAGGTTTTAGAATGAGAGGTTGCATACTCTCATCTACTTTAGGTATTGGATCCACCAGCACATTCAATTCCAAAACATGCTACTTTATTATTTTTTTTATAAATAGTAAAATAAAATCCATTAATATTCTACTGTGCAGCTTATTTTTGTTAGGATTGATTAATAGTTGCTCCCATTTACGACTGAAGTAATTCATGTTAGATCAAAATGAAATCTTCATCTGAAAAGGGCACTAAGCTCTGTGACAATTTTAACTGATTTATTTAATTTTTAACTTATATCTGAGATTACTGGAGAGAGTTCTCAAGGTTGCTTTGGATTGGTTATACAATAATTGCGGAGTGTTCTTCCATTATAATATAAATATAAGAAGTATTTCATATAAAGGAATACTGTAAAATTTATGAATTAGTTATAGATTTTTGTGCGATTATGTTAAGTAAATTTTAATTTAAATTATATACTCCCTTACTAATTCTATTTACTCTCAGTTTCTTATCTTTTCATTCAAATGTAACATATTTTTATTAGTAATTAAGAAAGTGTTTAATTAAATCAATTAAAGAAATTACTTAAAAATTTACTGGTTATCAATTATACTTCATTACTTTTTTTATAAAAATTGTTGGGGAAAAAGATCAAATGGTCTTTTTATCTATAAAATAAAAAAATCCAATCTTAGGTGTAAAAGATTAATTTACTTATTAGTTTTACAGTTTAACTTCCTGAATGAAATTTTAGAAAAGATTATAAAATGCTATTATTAATCCTCATAAAGATGTAAGCAGAAATTTTAGGCATTTTTTTATAAAAAAAGCTGCTTAGTTATAATTTAGAGAATATTATAAATTAATTAAAATTACAGATATAATAATTTCTATATATTTTATGGGATCCCTCCATAAAATAAATTATTTTCTGCTTTAATTTAATTCTCTCTTGTAATCACTATAGCTTTTTAACATGATCCTTGATAATTCTAGAGTATCCACTGTTGTCCTTAGCCACTCTCCAGTAGTACTCCGCATATTCCCTCCCGAGTAGCTGCACAAATTGTTAATCATGAGTGATGATAATCAACTAGAAGTTTTCTTGTCTCCTTCTACTTTCTATGATCTCAATAAGTGCACCAGCTAAACCTTCTATGTTATCAACATCCAGATTGGTTGTGGGCTCATCAAGTGCCAATATTCCACAATTTGAGCAGAAAGTCTCAGCTAGGGACAGTCTTATTATAATTGAAGATAGAACTTTCTGACCTGCAGAGCATCTACCACGCATGTCCAACTCAGTATCGTCGTAAGTTTTCAATACAATTCTGTAATTGTAGGATCTAATACGAGAATTGGGTTATTTCTCATCATCTGATTTGATTTCAATGGTGTCTATGTCATTTCCTTTGTAGGTCATCTTCCAAAAGTCACTGAGAGTCTTATTGATTTCTTTCATTTTTTCTTAATGATACTTCATAAGCGCTTCTTCAAGAGCATCATGCTTCTCTGATATCTCAATTGCCATATCTTTTGTCAAATTGTACTTTATTTCTAGATCTAGGAGCTTTTTCTCTATGTCCACGAATCTTTCTTCAATTAGTTCTACTTTCATAGATCTTAAGGTTTCCTATATCGAAATGCAGTAACCACTACTCTTGCTGTAAGTTTAAATGCTTTCTGTTAACTCTTGCTGCATTTTGTCTCTCTGTTCTTTCAGTTGATTTTTCTTGTGTATTGTCAAATTATAAAATTTCTATAATTAGATTAATTTAACTCAACTACGATTTAATTCAATTGCATAATATAATCTTCTACTTATCAAGAATCTAAGTTTGAATATCAACAACTGCATTTTTCAACTATTTATACCTATCAAATTCACTTATGATCTTCTCAACTTCATCTTATGATTGCATACCATCAATAACTCTTCTCAGTTCAAGTTCATTTAATTTGATATCTTCTTCAACCTGCGATTTCTTCTAAGTTTTGGTTTAAATTTGGAAATCTGCATTCTCAAGCTGCTCCTAAAGTGACTGATTCTTTTCAAGCTGAGATTAGATATTCTAGTATTGAATATTCAATCTGTTCATTATATCAATAAACTCAGAGAGTCTTGACGACTTCTTGGCTAAAGATTCAATTTAAAGTTTCTACTCTCTATTGTTCTCAATCTCTAAAATTTCAAATTCATAGCTTTCAATATTCTCACTAATTAGCTTTAATTCTTATTCGAATTGAGCTTTTTGCTTAGTAAGTTTCATAAGCTCTTCCTCAATGGATTCTCCGTTATTGTTAGTTTGCCTCATACTTAGATGCTTTGATTTTGACATAAGCTTATACTTTTTGGCTTATAAGTGAACAAATTCTAACTATAAGGACTGCATCTGTTTTTCTAGATCATCTTTCTCTTACTTCATTTAATCAACAACTTTCTATTCTTTAAGTAGATCTTTTTCATTCTTGTTAAGATCCAATTTTTACTTTTGTAGTTTATCTTGTAAATTAGCTAACTTAGATGTGTTATCCTCGATTTTACCTTATGAAAACATTTGTTTGTAAAGATAGTCAATTTCGAGCAAAGATTAGCAGAGATCTTGTTGATTGATGCTTTTTGATGATTTTTGTTGCAATTCAAGTTCTGAAATGCGAGTTTTAATATCAGCCAGAATAGCTTTTAAGTTATGATCTTCACACATTTGCTATTCGCTTGCTTAGTTTATATTTGATATGTTGTTTAAGAGATCAGATCTCATCTTCTCTATCTCTTATTATCTCTCAGAGTTGTTATCCATACTTTATATGAAATTAGTGTGCATATTCTGGATTATACTAGATGAAGCCTCTTATTTACACAAAAAGCAAGAAGTTTAATTGGTCTTTTCATCTTTCTTCTTTGTCATGGCGTAAAGACGTTTTATTGTTTCCTTTGTAGAATCATAGAGTGATTTTTGTTTCACATACTAATCTAAAGAGGTCCTTATTTTGTCTAATTAAACAGATGGGTTTTGCTATTATTTCTACTCTCCTGGCTTTAAGTTGTCATTGAACTTGTTATAAATAGTTCTAAGCTCATTTATAGCAAACTACAAAGTCTCTTGACTTCCACATCTCTAGTTTACAGCTAAAATGATCTCCTTAAAGTCAATATCATTCTTTTTTGAAAGTTCTTTTTTGTTTATCTAATCAATTTGCAAAAGCTTAAGAGAAGGATTTACTTTTGCAATTATATCAAGCATCTTCTGATAACTTTCTTGCATCTTTTAATATTTCTAATGTTACATTTCTTCATTTTTTATGTTTGATTCGATTTCAACAATATCTTTCTTGATCTGTTAGATAGTGCTATCTAGCTTCTTATTCTTCAAAATTTTCTGCTCTATTTTTGTGTTTATCTAGCCTATTTTAGTGTTTTAATTGGACTTTCTGCTGTTTTTCATTTACATGTATGAGTCCTCTTGACTGCTCAGCATATTGTTATCCCCTTGATTGTTTTTTTGTGAACCTCCAACCTCAATTCCAAAATCTTTCTTCAAAGTTGAACTGATCTAGCACAACCTCTCTTCTAATGTTTACAGATTCTTACCGATAGCTTCTAAGCCATTAGCTTCTTCTTCGAACTCATTACTATCATTGCTATCCGAGGACTCTCTTTTGTTTTTCTTTATTTGTTGAAGTTAGCGTTCTACATCGGTTAAGTTTTTGTCATAAATGCTCTTTTTTGTTTCTTCAATCTTGATATTTTGATAAGCTTTTTAAGTGGTTTCTTATCGTTCACTTCTTAAGGTTTGGGATTGCTAATCAGATTGATCTCGAGCTAATTTTGATAAGCTTATGAGTGAATCTATTTCTGAAATCTTGAGATCTTAAGCTTGAGTAAGTTTGTTTTACTTTCTTTAATCTTCAAGTGGCTGATATTCTTTTACTCTTTGCTAGATTTATGAGATTAATGAATTCTTTTGAGAGAGATTTTCATCCAATTACTTTTTATTTGTTACTGCAGAAGCTCTGATATCGTTGATTTCTTAGTTAAGAGTTGAACTTTGTTGCCTCAATTAATCAATCTTTTGTTCAAATTGTTGCTTCTTAGTCTTATATAATTATATGGTTGAGTCATAATTCTGCCTGATTTTATTAAGCTCTCTTTCTTTCTACTCCAAAGTATATCTTCCATTTTTGAGATCCTCAAATTCAAATCTCTGATTCATATCCTCAGCTTGTCTCTGCTTTTCTTTCAATGTCATGTTGAGAAAATTGTATTCATTTTCGGCTTACTGTATCTAAAACAGCTCTCTATCGATTCCCTGACTTTCTTTTTCTAGCTGCTCCTTTTTAGCCTATGCATTTGATATATCATTCCTCAATTCTCTGAGTTTGTTGTCATATTGAGTTACGTTAGATTTTAGCTTAGCATACTATTCATAGTCTTTCTTCTTAAGGTCTAACTCTGTTTTGAAGTCTTTGGCATATTTGGAATACTTCTTGGCTGAGACTCGCATCTCATTTAGGGCTTTGGTGTACTTAGTGGTATCGAAAATTTCATCAAAGATCTTTTTGAGATTAGTTTGGTCAGAGAAGGGCCATAAACTTTCTTCTTAATGGCAAAAGATGACATTCAGAAAACATAATAAGATTATAATGATATAAAAATTTATTTCATTAAATTAAATAATTTTTAAAATTATTGATTCTCAAGAATGGCATTAGATACACCCATAAGAAGTGGCAAGTGTCTATCCATATCAGCACAGTTTTTATTTATACTAATCTCCTGGCCAGTTCTCTCGTCTTTTGCTTTCAATACTTACTCGAGTTTTTTGAATTCTTACTTTTGCTTTTTATTCATCAACTGAAAACTTCTCATAGCAAAAACCTATTTTAAGCAAAATTTAAGTTTAAAATTAGCAGAGAAATTAATGGCAGAATATAATTTTTGCCCATGAAATGACAAAATTAAGTTGAATTTGAATTCATGAAATGCAAATTTAACACTTACTGGTTTGTTTTTGATAGTGTTAATGACAAGTTTTATGGAAGCTTTGGTCTCAGGTTAATTTGAAATTCTTGGATCATGAATAAAAGTCTTTCCTCCCTAAGTATGAGGTGGCATGGATCCAGATGTCATTGTTCTCAAACTTTCAATGATTGTCTAAACAATAAGTTAAAATCAATTCATGCTTAAAATGCCAAGTAATTTCAAGTCTTACAGTTTTACCTGCTCCATTTTGCCCCAAAATTAAAGTTAAGGGTTTATAAAACTCAATTTTTTCTTCATCAAAAGGTGAAAAGCTCCTGATTCCTCTGATTGCAAGTTTCTCGATTGACGACATATCTCAGGTTTAGTTTGATTTTAAATTTAATTTAAACAATAATATACAAAATCAGATATTAGCGCTTAAACAAAAGAAGTTAGCTTCATTTTTTTATAGCTTCGGGAATTCTTATATTTGGACAAATACAGTATATTTTATAATTGAATAGTGATAGAGGAAATTTAAGATTTTGATAAATTATTTAAGTCGATGTTAATAAATTGCTTTTTAATACCAAATATATTTAGGTTAAATCCTACTACGTACGTTATGTTCTGAAATTTTCTAAGAAGCAAGGTTAAATATCTTTCAACTTTTTCATTTACTAAATGACATTCTTCTCTTGATTTCTCCTTTGAGACAATCGTTCTGGAACTTTTGTTCTCTGAGGACTTACTTACTTTCCTATCCTCTTCTTACTAAATAAGGCATGACTTTTTCAGTTGGCCCATAAGGTAGGTACTTTATTACAGTAAATCCTTCATTGGCAAGTTAACCTGTGATCTAATCTGAGAAACCTTTTAGCTGGCCAAACTTAGCTCTGCCATCGATTATATTTCTTTATCTTAGAATGGTTTTAGCAATCTCTACAGATTCTAAGTTATGAGAGCCAATCAGAATTCTTTCATTCTAACCCAATACCTCAAGAACTTAATGCAAATTTGTGTTATAAGTATTATGAGTGTCTTGGATAGTCTCACAAATAGGTGATTCATAACTTCCTTCTTAAGCTAGTCTTCTCTCTTCGTTCATGTAAGCACCTCTGATAAGTTTAATACCAAGGTTATATCCAAGTTTCCTTGATGTCTAAATTTCTAAGGGAATCTTCTTGGCTGTAATTTTCAAGTAATTCTAGAAGCCATTCATTATGATTGTCTTCTCTCCTCTGTTGAATCTTTATGTGAGTTAAGCGGCAATTGAATCAATTTCTCTCTACATGTAAGTCTATTCAGCATCGACATAAAGTAAACAGTTTCTCTGGTGAGCAAAAGCAGTCATTTCGATCACTCTTTTAGCAAAAGTATCGAAATACTGCAAATCTGAATCTGTCACACCGAAATGCTTGCAGAGTTTAATCAGGAATGGGTGTCTTTCTGATGGTACTATAATTAAAAAGATTTTGTAAGTTAAATACTAGATTGCTAAATTTGGAGAACTGGATTAGAGTAATAATTTAGTATTAATTATGCATAATTTTTTAATTTATAATATAATTTTTCTTTTGGAATTTTATTAAAAATGTACTTGATTTATATTTTTAAAATATGCTTATATAATAAGTTTTCATTCGAATTAATTATTACACTTAAATGTATATCTTAATTGTATTTAATTATAAAGGTAGAATATGAGTATTGGCATATCTCTCTATTTATGTAACCATATCGCTGTTGTTCTCAGGTAGCTTAATTTTGGCCATAAACCAATTAAGTTCATCCTCACTAACTTGAACACCTTATTTGCTAAATCCTTGTTATATTTCATTTTTGCTGATTGGCTCAGGCTTTGTCCAAACCTGAAGAATGTCTTCGAGAAGTTTCTCTTAAGCTTGGACACCCTTGTCATAATATCGATGGAGATAAGTGCTGTCAATTTAATTGCTAGGCCTCCTTCTGGTTTATTATGAGTGATTGCTTCAATAGAGTCCAAGAGATCCTTGAGTGTGTGCTGAATTATGGATTCATCCATTACGTGTAAACCTTCCGCAACGTAGTTTGCAACTCCTCCTATATTGGATTTCTCAAGGGCTTCGATATCCTAAATTAACGATTTGATGGTCTCTCCAGAAGTGAACACTTCTCCAGCTGTTTTGTTTACTAAAAGATTAGTAAATTTCACTCCTGCTGTTTTATACATCACGTTCATTCAAAAATTACATAATTAATGATGGGATATGTACAATTAATTATTCGCTTGATTGCTGTAAGGGAATGATTAATGAAGAGATTAGAGCTCATCATTTTATAGATGTAGAGCTTTTTTATTAATTTATAGGTTGAGTCTTTCGCGAATATTTTCCTGATCTACTCGCTCTAGGTCTCCCCACTATCGGGTTGAGTATTAATTGTCTTAGTATTGCCTGATTTGAATCTTTGGCTTTGAACAGCCATTACAGAGTGCTGACTAAAAAGGACAGCTCTTTGCAAGGGCGTCATGTGGGATCTTAGAAGGATCTGAGATTTATGCATTTTATTTGTATTTCAAGATTTTTAATTTATTACAATCTCACTTTATTATAAGGTAATCTATCCAATTAATAATATTAATTATTTTCAAATTCATAATTAATATACCTATTCTTGGTCTAAAAGTAATGTGTGTATATAATAATTATAATAGAGATTTAATTGTATTTATAAATATGAACACAATACTTAAAACAAACTTATTACTGAGACCATTCATCTCTCACTTTACTCAATAATCAAGACCTCCTATATAAAGTCAGTTTGGAATATCATTATTAAACAATTGCCATTATAAGATATTAATTTCTATTTTGCCACTAACAAGTAAATGAGAATTTATGGCGAGAAAGTGAAAGTTCAATATCCACAAGGCTTTGGGGATATCTCTCAAGGACCACAAAAAATTGTGTTGAAAAAGAGAAATGTACAAGTTAGAATTGATAAAGAACCTATTCCTTTGCATGTATTTTTTCGATTATTAAGAAAATGTCAGGAAATGAAATCATTTTGAATCTTGATTAATTTCCAAATGGTTTCATAACTATAGTTAACTGATTGAAATGCTTAATTTTATTTCTGAATTAAAAAGAAGAGCAACACAACTAAATCATAAGCAAGTATTAGTAACATTTTTATTGAATAATTGACCAGGATATTTGGAATCTAGCTGCTACAAATTCATTATAATAAATCACAAGTATAGTGGAAGTCAACTTGCTTAGAAATGAAATAGGTTAATTTATCTACAGAGATTACCTATTATTGACTGTTGAGAGTATTATATATACTTTGTTAATCTATCTGTATAAGTGTCTTCTCTGGGAATAAAGCTTTCATAAATCAATAATTTAAAATTTATCAAATATTTTTTAATTTATTAATCCATTTAGACAATCAAGACCTCAATTGTTGACTGTGAGTTAATTCTATTTTGCTTTAATGCTAAATATACTTATTCTTTGCATGACTATATTAACTTCAAGAAAATTTCATAATATTTAATGTGATCTTGATAATGTGCTCAACTTGAGGAACGGAGAATTAGTGAGTGGATTGTGTGAATTAGCTTAAAGAGATAAAAATAAGGAATTCGATTGGAATACTCATCCAGTTACTTTCAGATGTCTTAATGAATTAAACATATTTACGATCTAAGTTAAATATTTATAAGCAAGTCATCATGTTGGCATTACTTTTGCAGAACCTCAGAATAATTGACTGATAAGATATAAATATATAGATCATGTTTTGAAATTCACTAAAGCTTCTTCACAAGTATAGTAAAATTATTTGCTTAATTATTGGACTTATTTGACAAGGACATTTTGGATGATGAGGGAGAGCCACATGCTCTTAGAAAGACAGACGATACTTACTTTGAAAGAATCGTTGGTATAATCCCTATTCACATTAAAACCTTGAGAAAGGAATGTGTTACTAGACTTTTAGAAATATTGGTCAAGAAAAACCTTGGTAGTGAAAGAATCTACAGAGATTATATTTGTCTGGATGAAATGAGATTTCTATATCTAAGTAATTTTATTGCATTGACTATTGAGAAGAATATTATGTACTTTAACACAGATCAGTACAGCAGAATTCTTCGTGCCTTAGCTGACAAGAATTATGTAGAGGACTCTATCTTCTGGAATTAATTTATCTTCAAGTATGTACATGAAGACGCCAAGAAGCAACCAAGAGAATTCGTTGAAGCTCAAGCCAGAAAAATTTGGGACTCATTGGTTTACTTAAAGCTAAAGTGCCCTACTTTAGATGTCCAACCCCATATCAATCGTGTAGAAAGCTTTATTCTTAATTTTATGAATTATTATAGATTAACAAGTGGAGACGCAGCTCAAGCAAGTTTGTGATGAATTAGGATTGGTACTTACTCACTAATTATCAATGTTTATTTAAATTAACATAAATTCAATATTCCATTAAGTATTTCCATCATTCGAGTAATATTTAATTTTGATATTAAATTATACTTTATCAACAAAACATTGAACATAAAAAAAATCAAATTACCATGGTAAATTTCTTTTTTAATGATTTATTATCTGAATTCTTTAATATTAATAAAATGAAAAATTCTTAACAACTAAAGAAAGTTATAGAAACTTTTGAGGACATCCCAGATCTAACACAATCTATAACCTCCCCTACATCTGCCCTAAAATCTAACGCCAAACCATCTGCATCGTAGTCCAAATCCACTATTCCCCAGAAGAAAGATACAAACAAGACTTAAGATGAACAGCCTTTGCAATTCTTTCAAGTGAAAGTTGACTTGAATATGGATTATTTGGAGAAATTTCTTAGATCTATGCAGTAAATGCAGTTACAAACAGCCAAAACATTAAATTAAGTTATAGACAAAATTGAGAGTGATGATGATAAGTAGGAAATTATTATGCTCAAAATCGATGATCTAGAGAAAAGAATGACTGATACACTGGTTAGTCATTAAGGGATTATTAGATTATTTCGTTGAATAAAATTAGTTTTATATTTACTTTGTTTATAGATAACTATTCAAAATGTGCAAGAAAAATGTGTGTAGATAGAATCGAAGTCTTTGCAATTAGCAAGCAGAGTAAAAGATCTTGGTAGTACAATAGACTAAGAGAGTGAACTCAGGAGATAAATTGACTAAGAAAGAAAGAAAGATTTCACCTAGCAATTAGATGTAAAAAATACTAATAATAATTTAAATAGCATTCTCAATAATTTGGTTTATAGGATATAAGAGGTAAGATAGAAGGACTAGATTAGGATATCCAAAAGTAATCTCAAAAATTCATAAACTTTGAACAATTTGAATTCGACATAAAAATGAACTAGAGACTGTAAGAGCCACTTGAAAAGATTTAGTAATTAGAAGAGGAAGTTGCCATGATTGAGGAGCAATACGATTAAGATGTAGAACATAATAATACCAAGAAGACTATTAATATAGACACACTTTCATTAAAGAACCAAGACAATTATAATCAAAATTAAGATCTTATCTCCGATGAAGAAACAGTGAGTAATTTTTAGCAAAATAAAGAATCAGGAGCACAGTAATTATTATAAATTGGAGCTAATGGAAGTGGAACACACAAGAAAACTTTTAATCGTCAGATGACTAAATTTAGTGGATCTGGAGGATTTAAGAGGTATTTGGGAGGAGATATATAAGACAGTAAAGAGGCTTTTGAAAAGAGAATTTCTGATTTGGAGAAAGCTTTCTATGTTTTTGGAGTAGGAATAGATCAAAATCAGCTGCAAAATAATTCAATTGGACAATCTCCACAAATTATTCATTCAAGAACTCCTGCTAGTACACACTAAACACCATCGAAATTCAATCAAAAATAACAAGTCTTTAATTTCAGGAAACTTGCTGCTGATAACAATTTATTTTCTGACCTTACACCTTAGAATCAAAGTTCACTTTCTCCAGAGGACAGAGCTAAATTAAGGGAAGAAATCATTATGAAGGTTTTGAATAGTTCAGAGTAGAAATTCAATGAAAACATGATAATTGAACTTTACAATAAACATTAACTTATGACTTCCGAGTTGTCTTTCTACCAAGAACTCTTTGATTTCATAAGAAACTAAAACGAAAATCCATCTCGAGATAGCAAAACTTCATAAGAGCTTTTGAAATAAAAAATGCATGAGGTAGGTTTAAATCTAGTTGGAGATGTAGATAACTTGAAGAAAGAGTTTGAATCGCAAAAGTTGACTGAGGAGAAATATGAACAACTAGAATTAGACTTTAGAATGTTTAAGGAAAGAATCTAACAGGAAGTGGAGTCTGTGATTAATAACAACGATGACTTTACTTTTAAAATTCGATAAAGATCAAGTGTCAAAGATGACGAATTATCAAGTTAACTTGAACCAACTAGTGATGATCAATCTAAAGCTTAAGCACTGTAAGTTGAATTATAAATCATGTTACTTTGATATCTATCAATTCCTCACTTTTTATTATTTATGTTTAAACATCCTTGTATATAGTGTAAAACAATTGAAGAGAGAACTGTTACTTGATATAAACTTAAATAAGGAATTCGTAAGGAATTACGAGTTAGCTGCTAGACGCCTTGAAAACGTCTTCATGAATAAGATTGATGCTGAAAAATTAAAAACATTCGATTAGGTTCTTCAATTGGAAGTAAAAGACTTCTTGGGGTTAACAACAACAGGCAAAAAACTTCAAGATTTAGACTTTAAAGTTAATCTTGCCACAAATAGCATCAAGTAAGTTCAATGATGTATATAATATGATTATTATTAGTTAACTGTAAGAGCAGATTGGTGCGAGACTTTAGGACTTGGATGTTATAGCAAATCTAAAAGATGCGCCAAATATCGCAGAGAAATTTAAGAACATTGATGTCAGATTACAAGATATATTCTAATTCTACAATAAGTACTAGATGCTAATAAATAATTATTTAAATAATTTAAATAAAAATATTCAAGGTATTATAATTCATATTATTTAGTAATGCGGTTTGTTTAGACATTTGGATCCAATGATGATGCATACTCTAGTGATGAGGATATGAAAAACTCACCAAGAAATATCAGCAGATTTAAATATTATTAACATTTTTTATGATCATATCTGCTATACTATTATTTTTTTATTGAGCAGATAGAAATCCTCTAAATTGCATCAAATTGATGGTAAGCTAAGTGGTTAATAGAACATGCTTGGAGATAATTATAACCCACTGAACCCTAATGGGAAGAGCCCTCCTCAGTCTCCTGGGTAGAGGAAGAAGAAAAGAGGATTTGAGGGAAAACGCATTAGTATATTGAATGTAAAGCCAAGTCCAGTTGGATTAACTCAGTAAGAAGAGATTGACCACCTCAAGAACTATTAATAATTAATATTAATAATACAAAATAACATTTATACATAATTATACACACATATTCTGGAGTTAAAATTGAATGAGCTGTTTATGAAGTTTGAAGATACTTTCCCCAATTTAAATAAATGAGTAAGTTTATTTCTTAATTAATAATATGAATAATGTGAATGACTATAATGAAGATGGAGAAGGGGATAATTAAAACAACAACTCTGCAAATAAAAATAAAGTGACAGATGATGTTACTTAACTAACAAACAAAGTTAAATAGTTAAACTAGGAAATAGTGTAACTTAGATCTTCTTCAAGCAAATAGCAGTTATAAATCGTCAGACTTGACTAAGAAGTTGTTGTATTTTATTAAAATATTCTTTAAATAAGTTAATAGATTGGACCAATAGAGATAGACTCACGACTTCGATAAAATCTACAAGACAGTCCAAGAAAACTACGAGTTGCTCAAGAAATACATAGACGAAGTGAACTCATACTCAAAAGACTTCTATGAGCGAATTACTTCAAAGATGAATTTCAAGGCAGACACTGATTTCTTCCAGAAGTATCAAAGCAACGTAGAAGAGAAAATTGTCAATGAACTTAATAGAAAGATCGATAAAATTGAATTAAAGAGGACTCAAAATGCGATAAGAAGGAAGATTGATTAATTAGAAGACAAAGTTATTGATCTTAAAAACCCAAAGAATAATGGGCCAAGTGGACCAGTAGCACTTTCGAACACAAATAATAAGTGTATAAGTTGCTATAGAGATTTGCCACTTGATGAATAGCAATTACTACTTGCTTTGTAAAATTAGACACCCACTAAACCTTCCACTTCAGCTCATACAGATAGAGTTTCAGTTTATAATTAACTTTCAAATGGCCAGATCATGATTCCATTCACTAACATACCTCTCACTAATAAATACTTGTTTAGAGAATTAGCTTAGAAAGGACCGAAATACGGACTAGGCTTTAGTAGAATTTTGACTAAACTTCAACCAGAACAGTTAGAAACACTTTAAAATCAACATTAGTTGCATCATTAACATCAGCATGTTGCTGGATTCCTGTCACATAGAGGATTGACCTCTTCCCAATCGAGAAATCAATATATTTTATTCTTTTTTCTTTTAAGATAGGACTTGATAAGTAGGCAATCACTTCCTAGACTAAGCGACAACTTAGCCGCAACTTAAAGCGTTGTTGGTTTACATAACGATTCCTAAGACAACAGACATTTGCTATTGAGAGATATTAATACTGCATAGATCAAACCACATTAACATCAGTAATCAATTGGTGGCAGTGTTGAAAGGAAGATATCATTGAAATTGCCCTCTCCCAAGAATTCTTATAACAGTAATAACTCACATCATCAGTATAACTATTTATGAATGTTGATAATTAAGATATAATTATTATAAATTAGCAAGACTCAGTAGTCATTTAGAAAGAAACCAAGTAATACACATTCAGTTAATACTATTGTCAATAAACCTAAAATAATTTATTAATTGCAATTTTTTGTATTATATTGTAAATACTTTAGCAAACTATAATTATAGTCAAATTCTCAATAAACAGGGGTGGGTAGTAGTTCAACAAATTTGTAGTAAATTCTGCTTTGATATAAAAATATTTGATTTGCATTAGTTTAAAATAATTTTATTAATTTCTTAATTATATAAAATCATCTCTCAATATTAGTATATGAAAAGATTTAAATCTTAAAAAATTCAAATAAATTTAACTTATTTTTTAAAGTGAATATGCACTATATAGAACTAATCTAGAAGTTTTAAAATTACAATCGAATATATGTTATAATTAGAAATCAAATTTTTAAAATGAGCATTCTTTCAAATAATAAACACATGATTTTAAAGTAGTTCGGTTGTATAAAAGATAATCTAAATTAAAAATTTTCTTATAAAATACATAATTTATCATTATGGAATGTAAGTAAGTGTAATTGATTGAATTGACATGAAATAGATAGCATTAATATATAATTATAAATAAAATAAGCAATTATAATATGAAGAAATTCGCAACTGCTGTGTTGACAGTATTAGCTTTCACTTCCATCGCTGTTATGGCTGGCAAAAACCAAAAGAGAGCTTTCAAGGAGATCGAGCGCCAAATTGTTGAAATTCCAGTTGGTGACAGCCTTTTGGTTGAAACTTTGGAGGAAAATGATGGTTTGTTAAAGAAAACCTTCATCACACAATCATGCTCATTGAAAAATGTTCTTGTTGATGGTGAAAGCCCTGCCATAACTAGCTCAACTCCACTCTAAGATAAAGAGACTGTATTCAAAATTGATGGAGACAATGAAGGTTCTTGTACTGTGACTGTACAATTTTCATTTATTAAAAATGTTAGAACAAATTAGGATTTTAATAATCAATTAAATTTATAGATTTGTACTTAAAACCTACTCTAACCGCAGATTCACTAAAACCTAATTTACTGTTAAAGTCGTCGAGCAATCCATAGAAGTTCCTGTCGAGGAAACTCAAGATCAAACTACTACCGACACCCAGTAAGCCGATTATTTATCAAATTATTTTAAAGATTTATACTTGAAAATTATATCAGAGTATTATAAATCAAGGAGGAAAATAATTTTATATAAAAATTAACTTTATAAAATATAGTTTAAGTTTACTAAGCCTTATTATACTTAAGAAATTAAAGAAATCTTACAATAAATTATTGAATGTATTATAGTTAATTGATTTTAATATTTTACATATTGTAAGAAGAAAAATTATATTTTCCTATATCCACTTTAGGAGTAAATATAAATATAGAAGTATTTATCAAAAGTTACTTTTGTAATAAAATTCTATTTTGAATATTTATGCTTTATAAAATTAATAATTATAAGTTATTCAAACATTTATATAAAAATCTTCAATATATTTACAATTCATAATATAATATTTTTTTTAAAATAATTTTTTAATAAAAAGATAATAATCATAAACTGTCCCAGCTGCTGAATAAGACTCAAACTGAAGTAGTTGTGAAATTGGTGAAATCATTAACCTATTAAAACCCAACAAGCAAAATTATTAATATTTGCATTTAATCGATTAACTTAAAAATTCAAATTAATTACTATATCTTCTACCTCACTTCAATACGCATTCATATATAATACGATAATCATTTTAAAATGTAAAGTAATTAAGTGCTTAAAACCCTTTGCTTACAATGTTTTCTTCATTAATCCATTTTTAAATTTTCATTCAATTTAAACCACTATCCCCATTTCATTCAATAACTATGATTCTATATAAGAATTAAAGATTTAATTTTAAGTGAGATCGGATCATTGTAAATAATGTATTATGATAATCGTTTAATATTCAAGTGCAAGATGATTATGATAAGATATTAAAAAATTTATTATCGAAGGTTTTAAACTTTAGAGCAGACTTCTCTTACAGGTTAATATTTATATTTACAATTTAGGAAAATAATTGAAAAGTAATGTACAAGCTATTAATTCTTATTTGCCTTTATGTTAAATATTTTATTACATTTTTTTAATTGTTATTTATTATGTCCTAGTCTGCGGAGCTAATTCACAATAAAACTAGAATCTTTACTAAGAACATCTAGATCTAAGCAATCCAGCAGACTATGATATAAATCCAAGAAATATTTCAATTGGGGAAGAGTTTCTTTTGATTTTTAACAATCAATCAACTGAGACTAATATTTGGAGTGAATGTGATTCTATTCTCATCTAAGGGTGTTCGATTTAATAAATTCCTGGACTATTCCCTGTAAAAATGCAAAAATTACAGATTTATCAAGAAAATAATACAGTCAAAATTACTGCTAAGAGAGCAGGCTCTTGTATGATATATTTTACTCAATAATTGCCACAAGACACTTTGATGGCGTTTAAACAAAAAAATAGGAAAATTACATTAATATTAATTTAATATTATTGGATATTATTATTAAAATTTAGAGCTAATAGAATTAGTTTTATATTGATAAAACTAATAAAAAGAAATATAAAAATAATGAGTATATTGGTATTTTAAAGAATTATTTTTATTATATGAAGAAAAAAAATAATTAAAGTATTGTTTTATTTATATTTTATTCGAAAATTTCTCTTCATAATTAACTTATTAATTTATATTTATGATATATCTTTTTTCATAAATTGCTTAGATTAATTAATTACCTGAAAATTTGAGATAGGTATAATCAAATGAGTAAAAATTAAACTGAAGTGAGAAGCTTATAAAAAATTATGAATTATTTTTATCTCTTGAGATATACTATTTTTATAGTTTTAAATTAGGGATCTCAAAGTCTCAAGGTGCAATTATTGCTTAAATATTAATAAATATTGAAGGCCCTATTGAATAATTGCATGACTTCGACTTAGATTCTACACTAGAAAATCCCAATGAGGAAGAGTCAGAAATAATTTCTAAATATCACATCGCAGAGGAATATAAGAATGAAAAATCAGCTACAAACCCACTCATTGATACAGTTAGGGAATATATAAATGACATTCTAAAGCATGATGAGCAATTACGATAAAAATTAAATAATAATGTCAATAGATTTAAAATTATTTAAGATAAATAGATCCAAAAAATAGAAAATATTTCATTTCTTTAATTTCAAACATCGCGTTCTAATTCTAACTTCAAATTAATTGAAGGAATAAAACATATTTAACTTAGCCTTAAATATAATAAATATATAAACTTTTTCATACCTTTTGAAAATGTAAAAATAATTTAAAATTTGAGACATTCTATTTATGTTTTTTATCCTAAATACATAGTTGGAAGTTATGGCCTAATCGAGTCTCAAGATTTTTCAGAATAAAATAACTAATGAGGAGTAAATTAATATATATTAATTTAAATGTTTGAATAAGTTGATAAAGTTTTAGTGAAATATAAAATATATTCTTTTAATAAACTTTATTTCATAAACTTGAGTAGGATTTAATTTATCTTGATTTAATATTGATGCATAGTAAAGCAAATATACTCTATATTTATATAAATTTGTTATGACAAATTTGTTATTTCAAAAATTATTATTCTTGAGATATATGAAGACTATTTTTGCCTCCTCTTTTAAGGACTTTCGAATAGAAATATTTTTAATAATCATTGAATGAACAATAAAACTTGAAAAAAAGTTATATAATTTTATAATTATTTTTTGGGGTTTTTACTAATAACAAATATTTATTGATTTTTATTCTTATAATGAGTTTAAGACTCCTCCATCCATATAAATTATATAAAGTTCCTACTTTTATTTAGGAATATTAATTAAAATATACATTTGAGGGCATATTGTATCATAATTTATGATCGTATTTTCTACAAACTCCATTAAGTTAAGAACAAGAACTTGTTTAAATTATGAAAAATATGAGAGTCAGTATTTCAAAAAGATGCAATTATAAGTAAACAGATAAATTCTCGATTGATTAAAAAAATCATTAGTAAAAGGTATGACTCCACAAAGACATTTTTTGGAGAGTACATTTTAAGGATAAAATATTTAATTAATAAATGAATTATTAAAGAACATATTAGTTAAGTGATTCATTATTGTAGGAATAAATTTGATTTGGGAAAATAATTTATAATTAATTATTTAATTAATAAATTAAATTCGTGGCAGTTAACTTTCTGGAAACCTTGACAATATGGTACTTGTTCGATATAGAATTAAAAATTAACTGGACTTTATTATTGGCGGTACCCCTCTATCGCATTCCTTAAGCGAGTTAACTCGACTTTAATTTCTGCATTAAAAAAATTAAACAAATCACTCAAAATTAAAGTCGAGTTAACTCGCTTAAGGAATGCGATAGAGGGGTACCGCCAATAATAAAGTCCAGTTAATTTTTAATTCTATATCGAACAAGTACCATATTGTCAGGGTTTTCAGAAAGTTAACTGCCACGAATTTAATTTATTAATTAAATAATTAATTATAAATTATTTTCCCAAATCAAATGCATTTCTACAATAATAATTCATTATAATGGACTTATGTTCAAAAATTAAAGTATTGAGCTGATAATGATAAAAATAAATTACTTTCTGATTATGAATATCAACAGGTTTAGAATAAGTGAAAATAAGAAAAATTAAGGAGTTGTTTAAAGAATAATAAAGTGTATGAATATTAATTAATTAAATTAAATATAGCTTATTAAATTAAAAACTAAATAAAAATATTTATTTAGAAGACAAGAACTACTCAGTAAAAAATCCCTATTTATTGATAGTCACGTTTTAAATTGATAAATAAAAAATTATTCTTATATAATCAAATTATTGATAGTATTAAAAATTTTGTCATATATTATTCTATTTTTGTATAATGATTATTTATTTGTTTTCCATTTATTAGATTGCTCACGTGAAGTTTTATAATTAAAAAATCTTTCGATTTAATACTTTTATAAGAGAAAACATTTTTCATTAATTTCATACAATTTTTATAATTTTAGAGAAAAGTGTTTGATTAATATTCTTATTTGAGTTGACGTGCATTTTCAACTGCAATTTATTCATTAAACTTTTCTATAAACTAATTTGTAATAAATATAGTATCGTTAAACTATAAACTTCGTTAATTTTCTTTCTAATATAAAATAAAAAATCCTAATTTTCAATATATTCTAGAAATTTCCTCAAATAAAAAATGGGAATGAAATGCACTATATTAATCATGATATTGACATCAGAAAGTTTTAGTACTAAAGTTTGATAATTAAATTAACATATTAAAAAAATATTAAATATGCAATTATAAATTACAATAGGAAATTAAATTCAATCAATGATATTAATCTTTATTTCAGATTTTTAAGTGAAAAGAGAATTTTTCTTGATTTTTAATGCAACATAAATTTATAATATCAATGATTATTTAATTTTATCCATATTTAAAAATAAAATAACTTCTTCAAAATATTATTGATTGCATAAAGATAAAGATTAAAATAGTAAAAACCTTTTGTATATAAAATAATTGGGGGGGGAGTTTCCTGCCCCCTTCATAAGTCTCCGACCTCAATATTAAATTTTTATTTTTTTGGCAATAAAAATATTAGAAACTTATAAATTTAATTTCAATTTCAACTACCATTTACTAAACAACTTTTAATAATATATAATTTCAAGGTATATCATTATTTTTTGTAAAATTACACATTAAAAATAAAGCTAAATTATTTTTTTTATTATAATTATAGTCATTTCATTAGAATTATAATACTTTATCAATTTAGATATGATATTTTATGGAAAAAATATATATATCATAATTCATGATAAAAATTTGAGAAATTTATAAAAATTTAATATTTTACGTTTGGGGCAGGAAACTTCTTGCTCCAAATAATTTGATTGATTAAAAATAATTTTGGATTCTTGAATTTATAGTGTAGTATCCCATGAATCGCGAATTTACTTGAAATTCTTTGATTAATGAAAAAATAATTTTAATAATTTTTTTAATTTAAGAGTTTTAGTCCTAATTTATATAATTGATCTTTATACTCTGTATCATACTTTATAAAACTCATTATTTTTACCTATTTTTACTAAATAATAAGTTTCTTAAATTGTATATTCTTTTTTTTGCCTATAAATATAAGGCATATATTTATGAATAGTTAATAATATTAAACATTAATTTAAGAAAACTTTCAAATTTGGAATGAAACAATTTACATCATCTCTCTTGTTGATTATTTTTAATCAATCAATATTCTTAATTTTATCTTTTTTTATAAAAATCCAGTTGCAAAATGAGAGATAGAAATGGACAAATTAGGGTCTATTTATATCGAGAAGAATTTAGATAAACTACCTAAACTTAGGTAGGGTAAGATTATTAATATTGAATAAATCAAATCAGTGCTAAACAATGCAGCAATTGAAAAGCTATTTGTTAGAGTTTGTCAACAGTTAGGAATCACTTAATTTTATCTGTTTAGCATTTTAATGCAAGTTCTTGAAAATATCATGCAAGAAAATAATAAATCTCTCAGGCTCATATTGATTACCTTTGTTATTCTAAAACTTTAAAGTACTGCCACACTTTATACTTCACTAGAGAGGTGTGATGTTTCATCGAAAATTTCGGGGGGAGGGTCTAAGTCGGTACCACTCAATTTTTGAAATCCTAAGTCGGTACCATATGAAAAAAATTTTTTACCCCAAAATCCTAAGTCGGTACCACAAAAAAAAAATTTTTTTCAATAAAATTTTAAGTAATTATTAATATATTAAAAATCTCAGCTAAGAATTGATTCATCAGATTTTTTATTTTGACATGTCTTCTTTAAAGAGCTTCCATTAAACAGTCATGCGAATTTTCATCGCTTTGTACCTCTCAAATTTCTTGGACTTGTACTATCATCTTATTTCAACATCTTGACGTAATTTGTTTTCAAATTCTTCATCATAATCTTCATCATTATCATTTTCTTGATCATCACTTTTTAATATTGTTGTTGCTATTATTGATTAAACATATTAAATTTTAATTCCTCATGACCCTACCTTTTATTTTATAATCCTGCTTATCTAAATGGCATATTTTAATAAGAACTAAAACCATCATGATGAATAATTGAACCTATCTATGAGTACAATTAAATTATTGCCCACAATATCTCTCTAGTTCTATTCTAAACAATGAAAACCTTAGCTTTTTTTGATTGTCTTTCTATCATACCAAATACCCAGATTTATCTCTCAATTCTACTACTATTTTTTTGTTGTTAAATTTAACCTTCATCAAAAAGAAATTTTCCATGAATAAATAAACTTTCGTCTACTTCAATATCTCATATATTTTGGTACTTATTGTATTACATCTTAAAATACTTTTCTTATTAACTTTTGATTTAATTTGTAGTTAAAAAACTTTAAAATAAATATTAATTTTATTGAATTAAAGAAAAAAAAATAATTTTTTTTATGTGGTACAGACTTAGGATTTTGGGGTAAAAAAATTTTTTTCATATGGTACCGACTTAGGATTTCAAAAATTGAGTGGTACCGACTTAGACCCCCCCCAAAATTTCTAACATGCACATCTACCAATTGACTATAGCCAAAGTTAATAATTGTAATGGCAATTATTTCATGACAGTCAACAGAATAAAGAGAGTGATTAAATTTACAGTGACAAGGTAACAATTGAAATCAAGTTTATGATTAAATACAATGGCTAAAAATAATAGCATCAAATTCATTAATGCTGATCAAGGTATTATCACCTTCAGCACCTTCACTTATAAGTAATTTTATTAGAAATCATAAAAATTAGCTAAAATCAATTAATTTAAGTGATTTTATATGAATAACCAACATTGTAGATTTCTCCATACTTAGATTAATATTAAAAGGTACTCTACAGCATTTAGATTGCTTTGAAGAATAGAAAAATAATAATAATTTATCAAAATATTCATAAAATTTGAGAATTGAGTGAATCTTTAATTAAAATGAAATTAATTTCAAAGCTATAGAAATTAGAAAGCCCATTTACTAATAATGTCAATTGATCGAAGATTCTTTTTTTGCATCCACTAATAAATTTATTAACCTCTTTAATTATTTAGGTGTATCTTTGTCTTTGCTATATTATCTCATCATATCAATACATTAGATATTTGTTTTACATTTTGGTGAAAACTTTGCCCCAATATGAAACTCAAATACTATAACTATCAGTTAGTAGATATCCCAATTTTAATCCCCAGCTTTCCATACCTTGCTTGATTCAAGTCTAAATAAAGAATATTCTTGATTTTGGTAACTTATGATTAATCTCCAATTTGATTTGAATTGACAAAATTACTTAGTTTAGTTAAGAAATTTTTACTATTCAGTACAAGAACACTTTCTGGATTTATGTGAAGATGAACTTGATTATTATTATGTAACTCAGTTACTGCTCAAAATAAATGTAGCATCGCTGTCCTAGTTTATTTATCTCTTGGTTTGACTTCTATTAGATCTTTTGGTGTGACTTTAAATCCAAAGGTTTCAATTATAATTTTATCATCTTGAAGAATTAACTTTTAAATTTAATCAACATATTTAAGCTATAAAAATTGCTGACATTTAAAAAATTAAAGTTTTGGTACAGTAGCTTCAGCATAGTGGAATTTTTCATTAGATCTTTAAATTAATATTCACATTTAAGGTATTAGATGTCAGGCTTATTTGAAAGTATAGCCTCAGGTGAACAATTACTAAAGTAACTAGATCGTTTATCTTCTTTGATCATTAGATCTAATTCTGGATAGATCTTCTTAGTTATACTAATTTGATTATTCTGTTAAGATTCAGGATCATTTTTGTTTTCTTCAAGATTTGATTATTAAACTTCAGCATTGATATGTCCGATAAATTGAAATTCGTCTTCTTCTGAGTCGTAATTTGCCTTCTCCATTAAGTTTATCATTTTATGGAAGTTTATCACATTTTTGCCATTGTGATTAGTAGTTAAAGGCTGTGAGTTTTCTTGAAGCTAGTTTATTTGCTTTTTGTGCGAGATAAGATGAAGCTTTAGGTCTTCTGAGTTACTAAATTTAAGATTTAAGGCTTTGCATATGTTGCATTTATAAGTTCCTTCTGTCTTTAGCTGAACAAACTTCCCATTCTATCTTATATGAGTTGGTTTATGGCGAATATACTCCTTTGGAGTATAAACTTGAAACAAACCTCACATTCTATGAACTTATTTGGTTGTCGATCTGTCTTTTAGAATCTTTGCCCTTTTCGAAAACTCCATCTCTGCCATAAGCCAATATATTCTCTAGATTACTTGAAATCATTTGGGTCAATGCTGACAGCTGAAAGACTGCTGCTCTCGTTTTTTTCTTACTCTCCTACTAGCTCATCATTTGCTGGTTCATCATCAAATGCTGAAACCTCGTAGTCCAGTGGTTTGTTTTGATTTGACATATTTATTAGTGAAATTAATTTATATTTATATATTAAATCTCAATAATAAATCACTTTTAATACTTAACAATGAGAACATAAATTAAATATTTAGGTGCATGGTTACATAAATTAGAAATTTATGTAATGTACTTATAATTTATACATTAAGTCCCTTTACTTTAATTAAACTTTTTAGGTATATTACTAAAAATTGAAATTTATGTACATAACAATAACATTTATGTTCCCTATTTTAATCATGAAATATTTACTATTGAATATGAAAAAAAGTCTTTAGTATCATATAATAAACCTTTAGAAATCAAACAAATTCAACTTAGAGTAGAGAAAAAAAAAATAAGAGGACATAGACTTATGTTCCATTGGAAATGTGCGGATACATTATTTTTGAAGGCCTTCAATACAAAATTATGATTAAGCTCTCTAGGCCAATAGATATTTAGTATGAAAGAAATGTAAGCCTAACAAATAATTATTAAATACTAAGAAATTTTTACTATACAATATGGAAAATTTTAACTAAACTCGCCCACTAAAGCAAAGCCATTAACTAATAGATGCTAGGATTTTAGAGGGTATGCTTAGTTCTAAGCATGACTGGTATAATTACCTTAAGTTTAATTGTAAGATTTATTTGCTTTAATCAGTTAGAGGGCTTTTGAATGCCACCTTACATAAAGACCTCAATGAGGTTTATCAAATATGTTCTATAAGGGAAGAAGCAGTTGATTAGGTCAATAGCAATATAGAGTATCAATATTCAAAACTACCAAGAGTTGTCAGTTCAATCTACCTTCAATTATATTAAAGACGATAAAGTTATTTTGGAGCATCTAATCTACTATGAGGATACTGGAGAGTTGCCTGATAAGTAGTTTTTCTTTGGAGTGCTTGGGACAATATCCTAAAAATATTTGGAAGAGACAGTTAAACAGCAACATAAGCTTAGAAATTATCTATCTCAAGAAGAATAGAAATGCGGTCGGATGTTAGTAAGCCTTGACTTCTTGTAATAACTTGAATAAGACCCATATGTATCAAGTAAGAATATATAATTTGACATTTTCTAGAGCGAAAGGGGAAAGCCCTTTCTTAACTTAAAATTAAATCCAAATCAAGCAAATTTAATAAGAAACGAAAGCGATTTGAATTGGTAAAGAACTACAAAAATTTTTATATTGAGGAGACCAAGTAATAACGACCAGGGGTTAGAGTAATGAGAGAAGAATAAAATATAATGGTTTCCCCATAACCAAAGAGATTAAATGGGAATTAAATATGAGCCAATATACGTGGCCATTTTTTGAAAATGCATGATTTCAGTGTTAATACGTCGAATGATGTCAAAAAAGAGCTGTGACCAGACCACCTCTCAACTCACCAGATACGTTGTCACATGGCCATTGCCTCCGTGGTCCTCGTGACCATGACCATGACCATGACCACGGTGACCACGTGACCATCAATTGAAAAAACATGATTTAAGTGTTAATTCGTCGATTGACGTCATAATAGAGCTGTGACCAGACCGCCCCTCAACTCACCAGATACGTTGTCACGTGGCCATTGCCTCCGTGATCCTCGTGACCATGACCATGACAATACCCCAAAACCCCAATTCATGCTTAGTCTATGAGTTGATAGTGAATTAACACACGTTAATTAATGAGAAAATGCGACTAAGCGACATTTAATAAGGACTATAGTCGAAGACTAGGTTGATTGAGAGTAGTCGTGACTAGTCTGAACATGAAAGTCAGAGTATACAACTACCCTTCACCATTGTTCATTTAGGTGTTTTGTGATTAAGTCTTGATTACTACTATTAACTTTTAAATTTAACTTAACTATTAATCAATCTAATCAACCACAGTTATAATCATTTGTCTTAAACTTAAGATTCATGAACGAGGAACTGTTCGACTAGGCTATCGCTGACAACGATGCTTAGAACTTTGCAAACTTTTACAACCACCAGCTAAATCCAGAGTTTCATATTAGCTCCATAAACTTTTAATCAGATATACAAATCAAAGATAACTTACCAGAGTCAAACAACGAGGATGACAAGAGTGCGAATTCAGCACCAGCGACTACTGTGTATTGATGCGCTACCTGCTTCAAGGTTTTTAATAATAAGAGCAATCTCAATCGTCATGTCAAAGAGGTTCACAATAAATCCAAGCAGAGCGACTAAGGATTATAGAAGCAGGACCAAAAGTCGCAAGGATTTCACTCCGCAATATGCTAAAGTAAAAAGAGATTAAATTTAATAATAATAAGAAGACTAGTCGATGGCTAATGAGAGTGATGACTAAGAGGAGGAACTCAAGGAACCTCCAAAGAAGAGGTAGAGAGTGAATGCTAAAACAAGCTCGAAGACTAACCCAAAGGTTGATATTGAGATCCCTGACACTGAGGATGAAGTGGATGACTCAATCGCAAGGATAAATAAGTACAGAGTCGATGATACTTTTATCATTCCTTGCTTCAAATATCTCTACGACTAAGCGACTAAGCCTAGTCCTCTCTAAAAAATGACTAGTGCTCCTTATGGGACTATACTTCATGACGGAAGATTTTACAAGCTGTTCGCACTGAGAGGTTTTCTTGAAGAGGAGCTTGAATCAAAACCCCAAAACTCCTTAGTGAGGTTTATAAGTGCTTTGATTTGTAGGGTATAGTTGGGGTCTTATTGGTGTTAGTATAGTAATTAGGCCAATTTACAAAATGAGAAATAGAAATTAGCGAAATTTAGGGTCGATTTATGATGAGTAATATTTAGATTTACTGCTTAAGCTTAGGTATGGTACGTGTATTAATATAGACTAAGCCAAACCTGTACTAAATTATGCAGCTATAGCAAAGTTATTACGCAAGAGTGCCTCAACTGTTAGGTATCACTGCTTGCTAGCTGTTTAGCATTTTAATTCTGGTTGTTGAACGCATCCTGCAAGAAAATAAAAGTTCTCTCAGGCTCATATTGACTTCCTCTGCGACTCTAAGACTTTGAAGTATTGGGCACACTTTCCATTAGACTAGCGAGCTGTGATGTTTCATCGCAGGTTTCCTGACATGCGTATCTCTCCTTAGACTATAGCCAATATTTATAGAAGAAATGGTATTACTTTCAAGACTGTCAACAGAGTGAAGAGAGTGATTGATTTTACAGTGCCATTTTATAGTAATAATTTAAACTATATATATGATTAAATGCAGAGAGCTATTACTAATAGCATCAAGTTCATACACGCTGATGAAGCTGTGTTTACCTTCAATACCTTATTAATAAGTCTTGGTATAAGAAGTATGATAATATAGAAGTCTATGATTAAAAAGTGAAGGTAGTCACCCATGCAATTTTAGCTGGTATAGGTGAAGATTCAGGCCTAGAGAGTTATGATATTCACCCTCGCTCTATTAAGCGAGAGTAGTATATAGAGTTTCCTACATAAGCTCAGAGAGAAGTATAGTAACCAAGAGATCATCCTGTTTGTTGATAACCTCTCAGTTCATAAGACTAAGGAGTCTAAGAAAGCTTATGAAGAGCTAAACATAACTCCTGTATACAACGTTCCTTATAGCCCATAGTTTAATGGAATTGATTTCTACTGGAGTTAAATCAAGACTCACTACAAGAAGCTGCTGCTGTATCATCTTATGCATGACTTGCCCATCGATACAGTAGACTTAATTCAAAGCAGCTGTCAGAGAGTGAGCGTAGATAAGACAACAGTCTGTGCGAGAGAGGGACGAATGAATGTTTATAAATAAGTTTTAGATTTAAATGAATGAATAAGTTCACATATTAAACTAACC